>JACXGJ010002274.1:57183-68280 GCA_016801105.1 Esox niger | reverse complement strand
TAGAGTATGTGTACATCTGCCTTACACAGTGGATCTATCAGTTAGAGTATGTGTACATCAGCCTTACACAGTGGACCTATCAGTTAGAGTATGTGTACATCAGCCTTACACATTGGATCTATCAATTAGAGTATGTGTACATCAGCCTTACACAGTGGATCTATCAATTAGAGTATGTGTACATCAGCCTTACACAGTGGATCTATCAGTTAGTATGTGTACATCAACCTTACACAGTGGATCTATTAGTTAGTATGTGTACATCAACCTTACACAGTGGATCTATCAGTTAGTATGTGTACATCAGCCTTACACATTGGATCTATCAATTAGAGTATGTGTACATCAGCCTTACACAGTGGATCTATCAATTAGAGTATGTGTACATCAGCCTTACACAGTGGATCTATCAGTTAGTATGTGTACATCAGCCTTACACAGTGGATCTATCAGTTAGTATGTGTACAACAGCCTTACACAGTGGATCTATCAATTAGTATGTGTACATCAGCCTTACACAGTGGATCTATCAGTTAGTATGTGTACATCAGCCTTACACAGTGGATCTATCAGTTAGTATGTGTACATCAACCTTACACAGTGGATCTATCAGTTAGAGTGAAATGTCTGATTATCCCTCAGCATCACACTTCTCACCCAAAGCCTTCAAATGTCTTGTGATATTCTTAGGCATTGTGGGTAATGACTCATAAAGGTGAACAGTCAGACATCCTGGCCTCGCTCAGTCCACCACAACATCCTTCCAGGTTCAGAGCCATTAATGAAACAGACGGATTAACCTCAGAGATTTACCTCAGAACGCTCCAGCATTTGGGAAATAACACCTTAACAAAACGCACACCCGGGCTCTCTGCAATTTGTTTAGGAACCTTAACCGTAACAAACAGCAGTATCTGTCGACTCATCGGCGTGCCATTTCCAGATGCTCCCTCTTATCTAAATCAATCCCAATTCCTTCATCAGACTCCTTCCTATCTGATATCAGACACCAAACTGCAGCAGTCTCACAATATCTGTCATGACTGTTGTTCATGGGAGTGTTGGAGACGTGTGTGTGTGTGTGTGTGTGTGTGTGTGGATCGTTAAAGAGATATGGCTCAAGCATGCAGTATAGATGGCCAACACATGCGAAAACCCCCAAAATCCCTTTAAGGTGAAAATAGTAATATGTGTAAGCATAAAATATGCCCAGTCTCGAGAGTCCCTGCATGCCCCCCCAGTATAACCCCCTTCTCTCCCTGACTTTTCATCCCTATGGCTCCAATGCATTCATTCCGCCATTAGCTAGCGTTAAACCTTTTCCGATCTAGTGGTAGAGGAAATCACGCCTGCCGGATGAGGGAGGTGTTGGAAAACCCTGTGTGTCTTAATTATCGTTTGTTGGAGTTTTGTCTTTCAGAGCCGGATCGGAGAAGACCGCTGCGAGGAAAGTTCAGTGCTGCCGTTTCTTCCAAATTGCTTCCAAGGGTATACACGCCGGTCACGCGGGGTGGGGGGGCGCCGCTTAGGAGTTCTGCACATTCCGTCGCCTTTTCATCTCTTCTCAAAAAGATGTTCTCAATGTACACATTTAGAGAGCAGAACGTGCAGGGGTCTTTCGTCTGACGAGCATAATCGATGGTCCTCGTGAGTGCTCGTTACGTTCTTTGATCATCCGCCCTCAACGATACAATACGCGTTATTGCACTAACACTGCATATTTTACACTGTTGTTACACTGCATCTTTCCCCCATGTTAGCACATTGTTTCCATTTTCAAGCCACTGTGTTATTAAAACACATCTCGACTCTGTGCTATTACACAGCATCTTTTCACTGTATTAACGCGCCGCATTGCTAACTCTATTAGACGGGTCATTCGTTTGCTAATAATCAAGTAACCATAATGTACTCGTTCGGCTCGTTCAGTACAAATTATAGTGTGCTTTGAAAATCCATCGATAAAACTCGGCACGACCGACGTAGCGGCTTTTGGGGGTTGTCTTCGGGGTGCTCAAGCGCTTATATTGTACAGCCACAGATATTATCTGGCCTTTTGGTTCCTGGTGAGACGATGCAGACCCCACTGCGTTCTGTTGTCCATGTCTTATTGATTGTAGCTTTGAACGGTTGTTAACAATGTCTCCGTGTAACATACGCTTGTAGCCTATAATGGCGCTTTTAAAGAAGTGCAGGCCGGACTGCCATCAATCATTGTTTTTAGGCGACCCACAGACAGCCGGTGTAAAATGCACTCACGGAACAGCCTCGTTTGGCTCTCAGCCCGTGTGGAATATGGGAGGTCGAGGTAGTTGCCAAGTGCTAAAACTCCTGGAACCGGTTAGATTTGTACCCCCCCCCAGGGCTCAAGGTGCGCGTGAAGATCGAACTTGTCCAACTTTTTTGGAACTCGTTTTGGCGTATCACACTGGGACAACGAGTTACTAAAACCCAACGTGGGGCATTAGTCTATGCATCTAAACAGCCAATTGAGTTTCACCTTGTTAGGAAACCGTCGGTTGAGGGTCGGATCCACTTTGTCCGCTATGACAAGAAAAACAACTAACTGAGTCAAAGAAGTTTACAGGTCATGCTTGGGTATAGTATACATTATATTTGGATAGCGTTTTCATTTTTCAGGGTCACTGACACCTGTCCGTCTTGTGTAGGAAAGCATTAACAGCCAGGTGTAGGAGGGAAGAGTGGATACTCGGCAAACATCTGCACACGCCATCGCAGTTTCACTGGAAAGTCCTCAATGCGCCCGGCTCTTTACAGACTCCCCGCTAGGTCTGTCGAACACTTCCAGCTGTATTAGATGTAATGGCTTGCTGATTGATTGACAGGGGACTTTATAGCACTCCCAGGCTGCCTCTGCACACAGAGGAAAGTGGGGATCAGCTCTAACCATATGAGTCACAAACAAGAAAGGAGAAGCAGGAAGAGGGGTTTGAGGAAGAGCGGAGCTGATTGAGATGACAGTTTGAAGAGGACATGTATTGGACGGAACCATGGGCAGACAAATGGTCCTATGAATACTTCCAGCGTAACAGTCCAACAATTTGGTTTTAGCGTGATGTGTTTCAAGACGGACGTTAGAAATGTGACTGGTTTTCTCTAGTTTCACGAGACTCCCCAGTTGGCACAGAGGGAATAGATTCCCCGGGTTTTCGAGAGAGAAAACATGAAATCGAGGCGAACGACGAGATCCGGATCAGATCCTTCCTTACCGTTAGCACGTACAGCCTGAACATGTTCCGACTGTGTTGAGCAGCAGCCCTCGACGTCTCCAGGCACTATTTTTACCTGTTCCTGGGTGCTACTTTGCAGTCTGTGACGTCAATTGGGCTGCGAGAAGTGCGGAGGTAGTAGATCTCAAGCCCTTCTAGTTTTTTCTTGTTCACCAGAAAGGCCATTAGTGCCTAATAGAAAAACAACCCGGCTTTGGAACAAATGTTACTTATAAACAGTAGGTTTCACATTTAAACATACTAATGGACATCCCTAAGTATGTGGGGGTGAATTACAGGAGAGAGAATCAAGCTGGTCTTTGGCTGTAACGATGGTCATGAGGTAGTGGTGTTAGTGATTGCATGGACACATAAGAGACACGCCCTTCTGCATGGACACATAAGAGACACGCCCTTCTGCATGGACACATAAGAGACACGCCCTTCTGCATGGACACATAAGAGACACACCCTTCTGCATGGACACATAAGAGACACGCCCTTCTGCATGGACACATAAGAGACACGCCCTTCTGCATGGACACATAAGAGACACGCCCTTCTGCAGGCCCTCTCGTCCAGGAGGACGTGTAACTGGCCACATGTTTATTACGCTGTTTTGTACTACCGTCCTAGTTGGGTTCTTTCACCCACGGATCTACCACGCGGGGGGGGGGTTCTGGCTCACTTTTCTACTATAATAATAGCCGGCACATATTATGCAGCATGAGCATGTAAATCTCTTACATTATTTGTATATTGTGTATCTCTGTCCAAAGTTCTACTAGGCGATCCCATTTATATGGGAGATTGGGGAGTCTCAGACATTCTCTGGCAGACAGCGCGTGGAGTCCAGATTGCATGTCCGTCTTAACCAAAGCCAAACAACTTTGCTCTGGGTCAGAGGTCACGGGAAGCCCAGTGCTGTTGAGATTGAGGGGCTTTATCCACGCCTAAATGTCTGAATGTCCATCTTTTCCACTGTAACACGATGTGTGGTTTCAAATTAAGTTTTTAAAATGGAGCATGTGATTGGCTCTCTCTCTCTCTCTCGCTGTGTTTTCTCACTGCAGGCATCCAACAGGATACACTGTGTTTTCAGCACCGCTATGCTCAACCTTGCCCAAGGTTAATCTGTCACTCTCGCTGTGTATTTGCATTCATTGTTATCTGCACCAAACCACTCAGCTGAATGTCTATCTGCCCAATCCGGCGCTCAAACTTAATCGTCTTTGTAATATAAATGAGCCTCCAACAAAGGAACCCCCCCACACCCCCACCGCTCTCCCACATCTCTTCTGATGACTTCACTCACGTCCTCAGCAAGAAACACCCCTTTCCGAAGCACCCCGCCGTGACCGACACCCCAAGACTTAAAATGGCATTTTAGTTTCCGTCAACTATTTGGCATTCCATTTAAAGCAATTCTTCTCACTTTTACTTAATGCGTAGCCGAGTGACATCGATAAATGTTTCCCTCTTCACCCGGGTAAATGAGCTTAGCAAGGTGGTAGAAGAGGCCGTGACGACAGACACACCCACGCGCCTTTCTAACAGACGCGGAGTAAAAGGTTCCTTCTAACCTTCCATCTGTGAGTACTGTGTCTGCATTTTGCAGTGTAACATACATACAGTGTTCATGTGCTGTTATTTACATACATACAGTGTTCATGTGCTGTTATTTACATACATACAGTGTTCATGTGCTGTTTTTAACATACATACAGTGTTCATGTGCTGTTATTTACATACATACAGTGTTCATGTGCTGTTATTAACATACATACAGTGTTCATGTGCTGTTTTTAACATACATACAGTGTTCATGTGCTGTTATTTACATACATACAGTGTTCATGTGCTGTTATTTACATACATACAGTGTTCATGTGCTGTTATTAACATACATACAGTGTTCATTTGCTGTTTTTAACATACATACAGTGTTCATGTGCTGTTATTAACATACATACAGTGTTCATATGATGTTTTTAACATACATACAGTGTTCATGTGCTGTTATTAACATACATACACCGTGTTCATGTGCTGTTTTTAACATACATACGGTGTTCATGTGCTGTTATTAACATACATACACAGAGTTCATGTGCTGTTATTAACATACATACAGTGTTCATGTGCTGTTTTTAACATACATACAGTTTTCATGTGCTGTTATTAACATAAATACAGTGTTCATGTGCTGTTTTTAACATACATACAGTGTTCATGTGCTGTTTTTAACATACATACACAGTGTTCATGTGCTGTTTTTAACATACATACACAGTGTTCATGTGCTGTTATTAACATACATACAGTGTTCATGTGCTGTTATACACATACAGAGTGTTCATGTGCTGTTATTAACATACATACACAGTGTCCAAGTGCTTTGTAGTTCTTGTATCAATGGCTTTGTTTCATAACCCGATATGGTTGACATGATATTGAATAACATAAATGATAAGGTACATTGTGGTCTGTGTCGTAATATGATGGTCTGAGTTGTGTAACAAACAGAAATGTACATATTTGCGTTGTCTTGAGTCTCTCAAATGGCTGAAACAAGCCATCTACGATGAACCACGTGGCGGATTGTTGTCACCGTTGCTACGGCTATCTGACCGATTACCACGACGACACGCATCCTTTAAAACCACTGATGAACACGCAGAGAACGTTTGTCAGCCAACAAGTTGTCTGCCAACAAGTCTACATGGAAATGAAACGTCTTTGATGTAAATTGTGTGTAACACGTTTTCCGTGTCACGCTTTTCTGAATGATCAATGGTAATGATGGCTGACTGATTCGTGGGATGGCTTTATAACACCGCCAGACTGCTTTATAACACCGCCA
The DNA here is from genome assembly GCA_016801105.1 of Esox niger. NCBI lineage: Eukaryota > Metazoa > Chordata > Actinopteri > Esociformes > Esocidae > Esox > Esox niger. The sequence goes on along the minus strand of JACXGJ010002274.1, from coordinate 62,187 downwards.
GACTGCTTTATAACACCGCCAGACTGCTTTATAACACCGCCAGACTGCTTTATAACACACTGCGAGCAGTCAGCTCTGACCACACGACTCAAGGCAAAGACAACTGTCAAGGAGTTTGACAATGTGTCTATCTATACAACATACGCACAAACAACTGCAAACACACAGCGTGAATCGCTGTACATATCTCGTCCTGTTTGCTCAGGAATTATAATATAATGTAATAATTATGTAGGAGCCACGAGAGAAGAAAAAAAGACCGGGAGAAGCAAGGTGGAAAAGGCCATCAGAGTGTTCTGAGTTTGACTACGCCCTCACTTCCTCTCCTCTTGCTTCTGTTCATGTTAAGAAAAACGAGGTTGTGTGTTACTATGTGTTGTTATGGCGTTAAAGCTAAGATGCTGAACAGGGAGGAGGTACTGGTTGGCCAAGGGCTTTTAATTAGAGAAAATAACAACGGTCTCTCAACGATATCAAAAACCAAATAGTTGCGGACACGGCGGAGAAATGGTGAGTCACTGCTGAGGTGTGCGGTACCGGCCCGGTTGTAGTCGCCGTCAGTTTACGTCAGCGGTCTGCGGAGCGAGAGAGAGAAACGCCGCGTTAAAACGATCTCCTGGAAGTGAACCAAACACTCAAACTGCCAAGTTAGCATCAATGTTACAGAGTTTTCTCTTTCAAAGCCTGTTCTCCCATCTCTGTGAAAATAGGGAGCCGATCTGTTTTAAGCCCTTTTCTATTGCTGAATATAACACATTTTTCCTGTCACTCTGCAGCAGACATATGGTGAGCAATATGCTTGGAAGTGCATTAAAATAGTACTATAAAATATATGAAACAGTACTATAAAAAACATAAATTAGCAGAACATACTGAATTGTCAAACCGGCATCTAAGTGTTGGGACCACATCTCGCCATCCACCGGTTCATACCGGTTCTTACCGGGTCATCACGGCAAATACAATCCAGGGCCACTGATTGGAATCAAATAATTGTCAATCAAAGGAATAACAAATGGTCCGCCCAAAGGCCCGAGGCCTCTCATGTTAGCCGGGGCTTTGGGGCGCTCCTGACGGTGACCCCCGAGGTCTCTGAGGGGGAGATGAGGAGCAATTGTTGCAGTCCTCTCCAGTGACTGAAGAGGTGTCTGGATCAGCACACCGCTGGTTCTTCCCGGATCTCTGGCTGGTTTTGACACCTTGACAGATTACAAGTCTCTGTTTTTCTGGCCGACAGCCGACGGCCACAATGCAGGACTGGGTGCCAAGGGGACATTTTCCTGGAGTCTATGAGAAAACAAAATTACTGTCTCTGTTACAGAGAAGAGATGCTCACAGACACACACACAGACAAACACACACACACACACACACACACACTATGCCACACACTAACACTTAGATAATGTGACTAGACAGGCACTACAATGTTTCTATGGGTTTGGATATGTGCTTGGTTGAAGGTCAGTTGTTCATTCATGTCACCTGTCTTCTGTAATGACGTGATGTGTTTATTCACAATCAGTTCATTCGTGTGCTGAAGTACTGTAAATTCCTAACGCGATGCCACGCAAATAAGCAGCGTGTCCTTTCCTCGACTGGAAATGGCTTCTCCACGCTGCCCTCTCAGCCGCCCAACAAGCCAGTTTCTATAGATTCTCGAAATCCTAGCGCTTTTTGGTCTGACGTTGTGCCACCTTTGAAGAAACCTAGAGACAGGGAGCACCATTGAAAGCATAGTAAGCCTCTTGGCAGGCTTCGGATGAATAATTCATTTTCGTTCCTTTACTCGTGGCTCGTTTCCCCCTGTAAGTATATCGCCAAGTCCTAGTAGCTCCTATAGACGTGATGCAACTTCTTGCCCCTCCCAAGACATTTCCAGATGTGTCGTTTCGGACATATCCACTTCCAGTCGATGGTTGCTATCTTGGCTTTGGTCAGGCCTCTTTCCTGGCCCCATCTGTCACTCTGTCACATTGCACATGTTGCCGCGGTAACTGAATTGGAGGCCTGGCAGGTCGACTTCGTCGGGAGATCGTGACGGGTTGTCATCTATCGTCGTCCGCGGTCATAACATGGAGGTTGACAGTGTTTGCCATCCCCCTTGGTCCGTGTGTCACGTCTCCTCTCCACACCAGAAATGGTCCACACTGCTCCTGTGGAAAACAATGGTAGTGTCAGTATTTGTTGTGTTATGAAACTTTAGGCCGACGCCACTGCACATTTGGGCCCACAGGAGTATAATTCATACAGAAATGCAATAACCTACGAATTATTGTCTTAGTGTTCCTGCAGATCACTGTGGTCGGAATTGCCAAAAATGTGGGTCTAGATGGCTGACAATTGCAATGTTGTTCTGACACAAATACTGTTGAGGATTATATGTTCTATGGCAGTTCTTCACATCTTCAAATAAATGAGAAGAAATAAATTGCCCACCACAATTCCTTTTTTGCTAAATTGAATGCAACGCATATTTTTCTTTAGTGTACTGAGAATAGAATAAATAGTTCTACATTGTACCTGCTCAAGTACACCTAATATTAAAACATGCAAGGGCTTGCATGGCTGAGATCAAGACGAAATATTGTCCAGCTCATCTGATGCAAATCATTGCCAGAGGTAACGTTATATCTGAATGCAAGCAAGCTACATCTTCCCCTGTGTGACACATCAGCTCTTGACCCCTCGTGGGCTGGGATGATTTGCATTGCCAGAGTGCAACTGAAGACAAAATCTCCAAAATGGCGGAAGTGCTTGCTCGGATAATCCCTCTGCTTCCAGTGGTGGCCTGAGCCCTGCAGGTTACTGTGGAGAATCCCGATTTGCATGTGGGCAAACCTAAACCCGGTTGTCATCAGTCTGGATACTGGAGATGGCTGGCCAGTGTCCAAGCACACAATTATGCTAATGTTCAGCCTAATAATAAAAATGTGAAGGAATATTTTAGTATGGCATTAGACACTAATGTATACATATATATATACACATATATACATTAACCTACAAACATCCACATAGACATTACCCCGCAAACATCCACATAGACATTACCCCGCAAACATCCACATAGACACTGACCTGTATGTTGTGGAAAATATATGCTTCGCTTTTCTGTCCGTATGTATTCCATTCTGGAATACATAGACCTGCAGACGTGTTGATGGAATAAAGTTTCCCGACTGAACATTTGCTGTGAGGCGACATGACATTCCAATCACAAGTTTCCATTCAGTCTGCGTTCTCCTTCGTAGGTGCGTAAGCATGTGTTCCCATGTGACAGAACTGTGTTGGTTGTCCACGCCCACGTTATTAGCGTATATGCCGGTTCTAAATGGAGGTGTTTGATATGGAAAACGCTGTCCGGACCATGTGTTAGGCTTGTAATAATGAATGTTTAATGCAGGTTGGGCCCAAATGATCCATCAATTCCGATTAGGTCCTAACTACTGGGCCAGACACATATTTAAATGAGTTCATTATCAGACTGATCAGGAAGCACAGAGTGGACATCTATTTACCAGTTCAGTGTTCACATTTCACAATTTAACAGAATGCATGCTGGTACCAGATTTCTGAAATTTAATGCTTGCCCCTCCCAGTTCCTGCTTGCCCCTCCCAGTTCCTACATATCTTAAATCAGTTTTTTTGTCAATTACCCATCTTTTCTGCAATCATAGGCCAGGAGAACTCGTATTTGCATGTTATTTTTACAGTCCCCTACAGTGTAGCTTTTAGTGAGCTGTGTGTTCATATGTGGTTTGCTCAAAGTTTAGGCTGTTAGGTAAATTAATACAGTAGAATACATTTATACATTCAGCCAGACTGACCCGGACAGGCTTGCCAATTTTGCTTTAATCTTTCATATTTTTAATATGGTTTGTCTATTTCTGATAAACAAAAAGCTGGAAAGAAGAAGTGAAATTGGATGAATAGTCAATGAGTCATCCTTTTTATTTATTTTATTCCCGAACAATGAGTCCTGTTTTGATGGGAGACATCTGTGTAAATAGTTGTGGTACTGGATGGCTGAAACATTTCTTCATCTTCCAATCAAGGACTGTTCCAGACATATCACGTGACTGCAATTAACTAACAGGTACAAATCAATATTTTGCTGGATTGGTAGCTGTTTTCTTGTCTATAGAGATCCTATTTTCCTCTCTATTCCTCTCTCGCTCTCTCTCTCAGCCAGATGGTTGTTTCATTTCTCCAGGTCACTTCTGAAGGGTTTAAGATTACATCTACCTGGCTCCTTTGATGTCTGCAGGGATGGACCTATCAGCCTGGACTGACAACGGGGTGACAGGACAGCCCTGTCCCCTCACTGACGCTGTTTCATTCACACAAAGTGGCCCTGTGACAGTAATCTGATCCAAGTCTGTAAAGGAACCCAAGCACCGACGAAGACGCTAATATCAAAAGGAACCGGCAGATCTCATGAAAGGCTCGAATGAAAGGTGGGAATTTTGGGAGACACTTTTGGTTGATTCCAAGCGAATCTTGGGAGCGGGAGCGCTCCCAAAATGGTATCTGTTGAAGGCTAATTTGGAGGAATGAATGTTGACATATGTTGACGTTAAAAGGATACGGTGGACGTCTTCTGTAATGGAACCACGGCTAGGGTTCAGGACACCGGACAGCGTTTTATGAAAGGCGACAGAGGAAGGCTGGGATGGAATCTAGGTCAACCAACACACCACAGGCCTGGTTTACCTGTGTTGGCCGTGGTGAGGCCTAACAGTGACGGAGCCTGAGAGATGGGTGTGCACGGTGGGAACCCGGGTGGCCTCTATATACCCTCAGTCTCCTGGTTTGTCTTCCTCACGTGTACCCTGCCTCGCTGGGGTGGCATCGGGGTGGCATTGGGGTGGCCAGGTGCTACGCCATCTTCTGGTTCTTCAGCTTAACCTTGGTCTTTGGCCCCTTCCCTTTCCCCACATTTGATTGTGTTGCCCATTTAAATTGAAACTGATTCCATGTTTCTTTTTTGGGGGGGGGGGG
>JACXGJ010002274.1:0-57083 GCA_016801105.1 Esox niger | reverse complement strand
GCAGTCCCCACCCACCCCTCTTCTGCTAAAAGAACCCAATGACCACTTTAACGGAGTTTCAGAGTTTCTCTACAAGGTTCAGACCTTCATGGCAGTGTGGATGGATGGAGGCCCTACCTGAGTAAAAGGCATCTGACATGTCATCTGAAGGACCATGAGGAAAAACACCAAAATATAACTACTGAGGGCCAAGCTCTGCACCTGGTGAAAGCAAAGCACTGCTCATCACCTGTCACATTAAACTGTTAATATATGCTTTACTTTCACTATATATACCTGTATAGAGTATAGTTGAACATAATATACTCTACATGCATATATTGTTTTTGGATCTCTGCACATTAAGTTAAAATACAATTTCTGATCATTACCAACAGAGTAAATGTGAAAATTGATTCAAAATGGTCGCCCTCTGTTGGTGATTTGCAGCATGTGTAATGAAAATACTTAAATTAGAGCTGCAATTGCTTGTTCGCTCTCTTTCCAATATCTCTGTATGAAATGAGCCTCGACACTAAAAGCAGAAGTAATCAGTCCCCGGTACTGTGATTAGTTCATCTCTAGTATTTACATGTACATATTTGTTAATGTATCTAAGTGCCTAATGGCAATCAGTATTACTGATTTTACTGGGCCATACAGTCAGCTTCACAAATACACTAATCACTGCTTTTTGGCACCTAAAGATGAAATGTATTACAGATCCATTTGAAATGTGTTAATTGGTAGGCTGTAGGCGTAGACTACATTGTCTGTCATTATGAATTCTAACAAAAATGTCTTCATCATGTCGGAAGGAGGCCTGGGAAGGGCCAAACTGTCATTACAAATTATCTGTCAATCATGCTTTCAGATACAAATGTCAAATGTAATGTCAAAAAGCCTTCCCCCAAAATAACTCTTCTGTGAATACAATTCTATGATAAACCCAAACATTATAGTCACTGTTCTTGATTGGTGAACACTGCTTATTTTGAGTTTATTGACCTGATATCTGTTCCTGAAAAGCATTAGACTGGAAGAAATTGCGTGAACTTAGGGGTTCCTTCACAGTGTTATCTGGTTTGTAGCTTGGATTCTGTGTTTGTCTGACAAACTATTTGGCCCTCTGGGTTCAGAACCGTGACCTCTGTCAGAGTGTGTAGAGCCTTGGAACCACTGTATTTTAATCGGCACATTTTGGCTTAGCAACACAACCATCTTCAAAAAGAAACGACATCGACAACATCTAAGAATGTACCCCTCTTTGTCTAGCTGAGGGTCGCACAAACTGAAGACGGGCAGGCAGTCTGCCGTCTTGTCTGTAATAATTAAGGTCGACCCTAATTGGCTAACATCTTGCCCTCCGTTGATGAAAAAGCATGACTTACGGAACCGACGTTAAGTCACAGGGGATATATGATAATCAGCTTGATGCCCAGACATTGAACTGCTGGTTTGTTCCAGGTTTTATGGGGATATGTGCCCAACCCCTCCCCTCTCCCCCCTGAGGCATCATTCGTTTGTCTCTAAGATTAGGTTTTTTAGAGATGCAATTCAATATTGACCCAGAGGAGAGATGTCCATTTTCATACTGTCAGAACTCCAACAGACCACCAACCCGTTAGTAAGGTGGTGAGGCGTGCTTTCGAGAGAATAGGGCAAAAAATCCTGGTAACCTTTTCAGTGTCTCCCAGGGTCAATACCACTCAAAGCTGCACTCGGCATGCAATGCCACAGCCGCCCACCAGAGGGAACACACTGCAATCTCCAGGGAGACATTATGGTGACTCTGCAATCTGCTGGACAATGGGAGAGAAGGGGACAAGCTGCTCCGTAGATTGTCTAGAATACTGTGTTTCGTTTGACCTGATTTGACCAGCCTGCAGAAAACCACCCGGTCTCAGATTTCCCACTGCTTAGAGAGGATTGGCGGAATTCCGGGAGGCCAAAGCACAGTGCAATTCAGAAAAGGCTTATTCTGGAGACACACAAGATGCATTGACTGGAGGGGAAATAGCAGTCTGTATTGACTGGAGGGGAAATGGCGGTCTGTATTGAATGGAGGGGAAATAGCGGTCTGTATTGACTGGAGGGGAAATAGCGGTCTGTATTGACAGGAGGGGAAATGGGGGTCTGTATTGACTGGATGGGAAATAGCGGTCTGTATTTACTAGAAGGGAAATAGTGGTCTGTATTGACTGGAGGGGAAATGGAGGTCTGTATTGACTGGAGGGGAAATGGCGGTCTGTATTGACTGGAGGGGAAATGGAGGTCTGTATTGAATGGAGGGGAAATGGCGGTCTGTAGGAGAGTTCGAATCACTCTCTGTTGGAGGAATGTTTTGTTTTTCAGCGTCTAACCTGCTCTTTTGAAGCCTGACATCTGCATCCTCTACAATCTCTGTTGGAGGAATGTTTTCAGCATCTAACCTGCTCTGTTGAACCTTGGCGTCTGCATTCTCTACACTCTTTCCATCCACTGCCATTCTTCAAAAGGTTTGTCGGTCGGACATGATAAGTCTGACCTGCGTCTTAACCAGGCACAGCACCTGTAGCTGTGAGGGAGAGGTAGAAAGAAGAGATGGGAGCACTGAATAACAATTGAATTCATGGAGGCAGGGTGAGCAGGGAGACATTATCAGTACATTGTAGCCACACACTGGACGTGAGCTTGAAACCTTCAGATTGACCAGCATAGAGTTAAGACACATCCAGACTGAACAGCAAGACCAAATACAGCGATGACACATCCAGACTGAACAGCAAGACCAAATACAGTGAAGTCACATCCAGACTGAACAGCAAGACCAAATACAGTGAAGTCACATCCAGACTGAACAGCAAGACCAAATACAGCAATGACACATCCAGACTGAACAGCAAGACCAAATACAGTGAAGTCACATCCAGACTGAACAGCAAGACCAAATACAGCGATGACACATCCAAACTGAACAGCAAGACCACATACAGTGAAGTCACATCCAGACTGAACAACATGCCCAAATAAGTGACGACACATCTAGACCAATCAACATGAACAATTAAAGTGATGTCACATCCAGACTGAACAGGCTCGCCAAACACAGTGGAGAGGTCAGAAGAATAAGGAAGCACTCAGGCAGAATGACTCACACAGTGCTTTGTCTTGAACAGAGTAGCTGGCTCCGTTCAGCACATTTAAAGTGCAGCCATTCTGACGGATGCAATAGCATTTGTCCACTAGATTGTCTTTTGTCTGTGTTTACAACCGTATGGAGACCATTGTAACATTAATGTTTGGGTTGGGTGTGTAATATATTGTTTATATGTGCATAGTGTATGAGTGTTATCAGCACCATCCATCAGTTAGCCATGAAATGTCATCTCTGAAAGGGAGTGGTTTTGATGACAACAGGCACGTGCCAGAACCGACGTGACAAATGTTTTGCGCAGTAGTGGTACTTGTATAGCCAGAGGCCTGTAAGTAGCAGGAAGGGACTAACAAGACATGGGAAGATGTCTCCAAATGACAGGGATGAATGGACTCATCAGAACTATTCACACGTGTAACACACCCACACATACACACACGCACCTTTGAAACCCACAGACGTGTTCCAGTAAATATGAATGCACGCGCAAAGTAGTTCATTTTAATGCACATAAGAGTCAAGCAAATTGGTCGCCTGCCAAAACCGCCCCCGAAACATGGAAATAAAGACAGACATCTCCCTACACTTTGAGAAATGGCTGGTATGAGCTGGCGAGCAAATTGTGTGTCCCCAATGCTTCGTTATACCATCATGACAGCTATTTGAAAGGCTAATCATGCAATTAAAAGTTGAAAAAATAAAAAAACTTTTTTGGGCTGAGGAAAAATACAATAGCGTAGCCATGGAAACCCGCCTCGCGATCCAAGTTCAGTGCAATCTGTCTTGGTGCCCTATGAGAAATCAATGGTTGTGTTCTTTCAGGTTTCCATATAGCTCCGTCTCTTCCCGAGGTTACAATATTGAGTTATCGGTCGCTATTAATTACGCAGTGTGAGACTGCGAGCGAAAGGACCAGACATCCAGGGTCATCTGCTTTTCTCTGGGATGTCGGATGGCTTACTGGCTAAGCTTTGCTAATAATAGCCACGTCAAAGTGGCTCTTTTAAACCGGCGTATGAGTTTTGACCAATTATGACCACGTAGTGTCATGTGAGTAGGCCATAGGTGCAAGTAAACAAATCTTCTACTATTGCTCGAATAAAAAAGGACACGGGAATTACTGTATACCTAATATTCAGACGAATAATGTCAATGCATTGTAATTACCAGCAACATATACATGGTTAGGCCCTGTCTAAAGCTGACCGTTCATTTTATAGTTGTTTGAACTGCGATTTGGCCGCGACCTGGGTTTCACAAGAACGCGTTGCCGTGGATTGTTGTTACAGTAAGTCCTTGTATCGTAGACGATGTCGCAGAATGTTGTTACATGTCTTGTATCCGTCTGCACTGCATCTCAGGCCCTGACCGTTTCTCTGACATGCTGGGCTTTTCAACAGTATCTGCAGACATGCCCAAAAGAAGGCATGAAGCCCTCTGGTTACAGCCTAACCGTGAACTATTTTTGCTGGCCTCTTGGCGTCTAAGATGAAAACACATGTAGATATTTTAAAGTTTTCAGTAAATGACATGTCAAGAGGATACACCCAAGCATTTAGAGATCACACTAGTCGTTGGGCTGGTCTCAGCATCAGATGGATTTAGTGGGCCTGCTCAGCTACTGCCTCTGTAATTGCGAATTTGTGGTTGAAGACAAGAGCAGCCATTGATGAAGTCGATCAAAAATCAATCTTGTTTAATTGCAAATTGCATCAGAGAGACAACCCTGGTGCCAAAGCTGAAGAGAAAGTCTAATTGGCTTACCTGCAGAAGGTCCTCAGAACAAAACCACCACCGGGAGTGCCGTCCCCTTAACACTCAGCTATGTGAGTAGCTCTTTCTAATGGCACCGTGCAGACAACATCAGCAATCACACAGTGTCACGGACACATCAGCGTGTCCCTGGCCTCGAACAACATCAAACTCCAACCAATCAACGCAGACGGTTACGCGGGTCATCGACGGTCTCGGGTTCATCTATGACGCCGAATCCATTGTGTGCGCCACTTTGCACTTTTATCGACATGAAAAGTTTCGGTCACAGAGTAGGAGGCGACAAAATGATGTGTGGATATCGCAAGAAAGGACTGTTTCTACAAAGCCCGTGAATACAGCAAGCTTGTGTACTGCCGGCATACTACAGAGTTACATGAATATGCAGAACAATTTGCCCGACGAGTTCTACCCACGATGTTAAGAGTCGCCTGGTCATTTGACACGATGCCTAACTCTAGCCCACTGCATGATCGTAACTACCATCTTACCGTTGAACTCATATGGGTTGTAATTCCAGTGTTTCCAGTGTCAAATCAAATGATTACACATGGTTAATAGGTCAATTTGTGCCTCAAAATGTTTCACAAGAGACCACGTAATGCCTCAAATTGTACCCATGGATATAGTTGGCACGGTGATCAGACTACTGCCATCAAGTGGCATCCTCTAATTTCCTTTACTATCACCTGACAGTGTTGACATGGATGACCTCGTTTTTTTCTGATTGTAGTTCAGAGAGTTTTCAATGTTCCGTTTGCTTGTGGGGCTTTAAGGACATTCGCCCTGTCCAGATATAGCCTTTGTTTTACGTGTAACCCTAAAGCTAACCTACATGTTTCCCCGATTTCATACCTAAATGTTTCCTAGCACTAAAGTGTAACCCTAAAGCTAACCTACATGTCCCCCCCAATTTTATCAGTGAACATGACTTTAACCCGGAACACTTGAAATGTGTGGAGCTGGTTTGCACACGCATGGAAACAATGTGTGCTTCACCTCGGCGGTTTCATGGTGATGAAGATGCATGAACCCGGTCAGATTCATCCATTCAATCTGGACAAGCTGGAGGATTTACGGTCCCGCAGCTGCACCAAGACGTCTCTGGCTATCATTCAAGTTGGAGTAATTTGCGTGCAAGTGGCCTAGGGTGGTCTAGCAGTTTAAACCGCTGCCTCGAAACATTAAATCCCTTCAAATCTGGCCCAGTGTTCATTCCCTGGTCTTTATAAAAATGTAAAAACATGAAATCCCTTCAAATAGACAGAAACTAAGACACTGGCATTGGCCACCCCTCGTCCACTCTCCTCACATAACAACAATCCCATTAGAGGGGTCAGCTGTAACGTAGCCCTCACGTCTTCCGCGGACATGATTTACCTGCCACAGCTTCCTTTACACATCTGGATCTCTTCTCCTCAAGGCACTCTCCGTCCTCTCCTCCCTGTGCCCGCCCAGGCCTATTCTTTTACAAAATGTGTCCCTGTACCCTCGGAACAGTTTCCTCTGTTCACAGAGTCAATGACACCTGCTAGACTCCCATAAATACGTCTGAATGGTCCATTGAGAACCAAGGCAGCCCACTGTTGACGCGCAGAACGGGATGACAAGGCGAGAGAGGAGCATAAAGCCAGACGCCCGCCTGCCTGGTTTATTTTCCCTAACTCTACAGATCCAGAGGAAATGAGATGTTTACTGTAAATGGGCCTCTTAGCAGCAGAGCCGCAGCTTTTCAATATTGATTCAATGAGTCTGGTTTGTAAACACTCTCGACTTGCGTCAGCTCTTTGTGCTCGGAACAACTGCACATTCAACACGTCGTTAACGCAGAGAGATGCGGAGGAAATAATAACACAATTAGTATTAAAGAGGGCATTGTTGAGTGATGTGTTCATGTAAGATAAAGTATTCAGTACGACCTGTAAACAGGACCACACTTTGCACTGTTCATCACCTAATTGTTTTACTGTATTGCCAAAGCAGCCTATATACAGCTCAGAGCCTTTGCTGCCACGTCTGACTAACAACCTGAAAAATTACATCGGATGGCAAGTTTTTTATTTCTTCTCTGGAATATTACTTCAAACACGTTTTACATGTTCAAATACTGACTCAACTCTTGCTGTGTTCGTTTCAAATGGCCTGAAGCGGAGTGCAAGACTTCGGCTCATCAGCTCACCATCTATGGCTGGAATGTATTGACTGCTGCATCATAGCTGGTTTCATCACTCAGTCATAGTACTTGTTAAGGCCTCTTTCAAGGCTTCAGTAAATGTGCATTTGTTGCTTACTTACTGTATTGTTATATTCATTATTAACACAATCTGTAGAATGCGTTTCATATGCTCAGTGCTCTTACAGTAGAAAGATGATGAAAATGCCCAGTAGGATAGCTGAGGGTCACGGATGACATGGCTCTGCCAACACTGCTACTGTACATGGGGATATGACTGGCGTAACTGGCGCGGCTGGCATGACCAGGTTGTTGAAACTGTTAACCATTGGATCCTTGTATGGGAACCATTCGGATGGAGTGTGTATTCTGGTTTGTCACCCTTGAGACCCTAAAATGTGACATTGACAGAGATTTGAAATTGAGCCATTACGGGTAAAGTAGAGGTTTCTAGCTTTTCACACACTTTAGGAATTACATGCGTTGTCACTTGTAAGTGGCGAAACAAATATGTAGACGAATCGCTAGAAACGACCAGAGTTTACTGTTGAGAAACAAAGATGTGGTCTGTGACATGTTAATGTCATGTTAATGTATTTTCCTGTGTTTAATATACATTAAATGAAGTATCCACAACTTCCTTATTTAACATTTCACGATGGCCTGTGGGTTCAGAATTTTTTTGATTGACCACCTAAACATTTTCAAAATGATCTTCCTGAATCTCAAAATGATAGAGCATACACTTAATTTTGTATGAACATCAGTGTGGTTTTAGACATATGTATTAAATTGCCAAATTCTTGTTTAGACTTTCGATTACACTGCATCTGACTGATACTGGAAAGTCTGTGAGACTCGTTTGTATTTATTTCTACACTAATGATACAGAACTATACTGCACTGCGGCATTTTCTCCACAATGCCTTCTCTTATTTACCGTCTGATTTCCAAGCATCACAGAAGTGACTTTTGGATTGTAAAATGGTACTGAAAGCAGCAAATACAAACAAAAATACATGCTACCTGTAGGGACCATTACTTTTAAATGGCCTGAAATTACTACCCTGAAAAGAGCACAAATAGATACATTATGAATATCTTGATATATCTGTTGGATTATAAGCAGTTGTTAAAAACATATGTGGCTTTGTAAAAGAAGTCGAAAAATCTATATAATTATTTGTCACAACATAAAGACACCGGTCAGCTGGTAGTGGAAAACCATATTCACAGATTACATGTCCATTAAGTATGATAAGTAATCGTATGAATGTTTTCACTTTTTTGTTTGTTTATTTACAAAGAGCTCTTAAAGACCTACATGTCGTAAACCTGACTTGGCTGAACAGATGAAAGCAGTGGTTAAGGCAAGCAGAAAAGTTGACGAGGGGGTTTGTGAGGAGGTGCAATTAGGTTCTCTGAATTCCTCTGGTCAGCAGGACACGTCTTAATGAAGGTGATCTGAACAGCCAGCGCTGCAGAGGGGCCAGACGCCAGACGCTAATTACCCAAGACCCTGGAGGTAGAGAACAGGGTTTAGTTACATCCTGATTTAAACTGGCCAACTTTATATATATAGTATCAGGAAGGGAAACGGAGAAGGGGCATATAATGCGACCGCATCCCCAGACACCCATTGTGGTTTCCAGGGGAATTCATTTATATCCTGTGACTTGCTTGAGGTTCATTATCATGTGCTCCATCGATCTCTCAATAGGTGGCCAATACAAGCCAATCATCTTATCAGTATCTGCCATGACTCCAATCAGTCCCTAGCAATTTAAAAGATACTAGAGCATTCCAATCAAGAGATTGCTCACAATGTGACTGACGTGTGGCAAGCAGAAGCCACATAGAAAGTGTACGTAAGAACTTTCCAAGTTTAAAAAGACTAAAACAACTTTAGTGCTTTGATCTGTTTAAAAAAAGGTGCTACCTTCTACATTGTATGGAGGGTAAAGTACATCAAAATAATAAAAGTATAGGAACTTTCCCCGTCTGCTCCGAACAAGGACAGGATTCATTCAGCTCTCATCCCGAGTCCGGTTCAGTAATTTGAGGCGGACTCGGCAGTTGACGGCCAGCTCTCCATATGTCTACACCGTCTGGGCCTGCGTTGTCAGGTCAGCGCCGAGAGGCTGTACCCCTGGGGGACAACGCAGTAAGCACACGCACCGTCCGACAGCACCTTCGGTAGTGCCATTGAAAGCGGTCAGAACGGGGTTTTCCCGTAAAAGCACACCGCACCCTTCCCCTTTTTGCTACCGGGAAGAATGATGCGGTAGCGCATCACGGACCGCGGTCCCCCCTTTTCAGGGAAATCCGGGCCAATCTGTAAGACCGCAGCACGTCAGCGAAGCATTCGAAAAGTTTCACGCAATCTAATTCAATTTCAGCCATGATCACTGGAGTTGTGCGAAAGGTACTTGTACGTAGTAAGACAACCGGATTGGTCGTATAGCGAGCACGCTGGTCTTCTAAAACCGTGTGACGGTTGTGGTGAGCTATGACAAAGTTATCTGGCATATGAAGTAACTTCATTAGAAGTCTTTGTTGAAAAGACACTCCAGAAGCATTTGATTTAAATTGTCAATTCCTAGAATAAATGTAGCACCTCGGCAAACACAGGAAGATGTCGTTGTGAATAGATGTGGAACTATGTGTCAAATCTCTTTATTCATTTGACACCAGGATAGCTGGTGAGAAGGACTAGAACCAGATGGTAGACGCAAATTTCGAGTTTTGATTGTCTTGCACCTGCTGGCTGATTGGAAGAGGCGTTGATTAGGAAAATTATCCATCCAGGTGAATGGGAAACAAGGTCTGTCTCCAGGAATGGAAAAACATGTCATCTTCTCATTTCTACATCTCGAAACCCGGACAACAACTATTTGTTTTCCGCCAAGTAATTGAGTGACTAGGAAGGGGGAAAATCCGGGAAATGCCTCTGGAGACTGTACGATCGAGGTCAGATTGGTCTCATTCCAACACCAGGGAGTGTACTCACTCCTTTCCCTCAGAGCCATAACCGAAGTCTTTTCAGAGAGGATGGAAGGCAACCTAAAGACAGACAGACAGATCAGCGGCTGAGCACACTGCTTCCCTCAGCCGACTGTGTTCTGCTGGTATAAATGTGAGGTGCTACATTGAGATTAGGGCCTAATCCGCTAATGTATGTTCATTCCTCTCCATTCCCGGCTGGCTACAAGAAGGGCAATTATACGCAGAAGGAGCAGCTAGGAAGAGAAAATCCAACATCCTCTGGATTTGCAGCGATTTGTAGAGACGCCCTGTGTCTGCTAATGTTGATGGCCAGACATCACATTCTGAGCATTATAACTGTCATTATAACTGACGTTATAACTGAATTAGGGGAACTGTCGGAATGCGAGGTATTGAACACCTCAGAGTGGACACGCAGAAACACACACACGACTAAGAACCCACACAGTGTCCCCACATACACTACCAATACCCTTTTCACACGGACACACACACCCACACACACACACACTTTTGGTCTATCTAGAAGTACAATGACACACTTTTACCAAAACCTTTGATGTTTTCCAGCCATGAGTGGCTGGTAATTTAAAGCTTTGAAGGGATATTGCTGGTCTGAATGTGTGTCTGTTAGTGTTACAAAGAGAGCTAATTAAAATTCTAAATGGATTCTAGGGCTCCTCTCTCACAGATCCTCTTCCTCTAGTAGAAATGCATAGGGAAAAGGGACAGAAATTACAGCAATCATCCATAAAGCTGGTATATTGAAGGCTGAGGTCTTAGGCTGGTGTTTTAAAGGACGGGGTCTTAGGCTGGTATATTGAAGGCTGGTGTATTAAAGGCTGGTGTATTTAATCCTGTAGTATTGAAGGGGTATAAGAGAAGGGTATGCTACTGTTGGGATCTTAAGTTGGCCAAACAAAAATAACATGGAGTTTTCCGAATATGAATGGTAGTGTAGATATAAACCATACCAATCAACGGTTTTGAAACACTAACACATTCACTTGAACGGCTAAGTGTGTTCAAATATATGTCTGGAACCTTATATGATCAGTTCCACATTATTTATGTTTTATTTAGCATTTTGTTCTGCCTAATGCGGTCCCTGGAGCCAGAGCTGTTAGGTCAGGATATTGATGCTATTTCTAAAAGACATCAGAGTATTGGCAGGGGAACCTGCGCTGAGAAGGAATGTCATTTACTGGTTCGTGAAAGTCCCCCGACCACTATGGAGCGAAGATCATCATTCCCTTTGATTCGGTTTACAGCCCTTAAAACCTTTGAGGAAAAGGCGGTTTAAATTGGTGTCTTAGTACAACTACAATCAAGACACGTTCATGCTTTGGGGGAACATTTGTAAAAACTAATAATAAGACAATTTTTCTAATGCTAATTTAGAAAGAAAGCAAGTCCCTCTGAGTTTTTTTTAAAGCTTAGCCTGAATCCACGCAACGGCTATCTGTTGAGGATAAATAAATAAATATGTATGGGGAAAATATTCACAAAATACAAAATGAAGCTCAGAAGCTGTGTGCTAGGGAAGCTAGCCAATTCTTTGAACGTCGTTCCAAGTTGGCGTTTGCTCTATTGGAAGGTCAGACAACCAGCAGCATGAGCTTGTATGGTTCCCCTGTCCTATAGCCTCCTATAATCCCCAGTCCCCCTTCTGGCTCGCATCGATTATGACTCCATTTTGTTTCAGTTGATCTTTTATCGCCTGAGCCCATGGCTCTGTTGCCCCAGAGGGTGCCAAACTCGGAATTCTGTGTCGTGCCTAAAATCCAGGCGGGAGACAGAGGCGGCTCGCAGGCTTTTTTTTCCCGGTGCATTGTCCTCTCGCTTTGAAACCTGGACGGGAACATGTCCGCTGCCAGGGTGGGGCGTGGCGGAGTGGACCATGGGAGCCTGGGTGTATGCTTCGCATCTAGCGGAATTAGCATCCTTTTGTACACAGCACAGCTTTGTACACTGCTCTTTGTTTTTTTGGTGGGGGCTCTGAGGGTTAGTGAGGCGTTGTCCATGGCTATACGGCCCGAGTCGTGTTTTAAATCTGCTTTAAAAAAAATATTATTGCCGATTTAACAAACCCGAGAGTCAGTGAGAGGACGGGAACCGGACCAGAGCAACGAACACAATCCCCAACCGTTCCCGGCCCACAATTTTCTTCCCCTATTCCTCTGGAGGCTACACTAGGCTGAGGCCTTTGACGTGCCAGCGTGATAACCCCGACGCGGCCCTCTCCTCAACCCCCACCGCCCCTCACACCGCTGGTCACGTCTGATAGCGACTGTCTTCCATCTCACCCGGGTCTCTGGGACAGACCTTTCATTTCCGCCCAGCGCCTGGATGACGCTCACGCCATGTGAAGGCTGTGGATGCAAGGCCGTGTAGCAGCGCGGGGGGGGGGGGTTGTGTGTGGTGATCTTACCCTTCCAGCGCCCTGTCGTCAACCCCCCCCCCGTTACAATTTTCCTGGTTTGACAATGCCCTGATTAAACATGACAGGATAGGCTTTTTTAGCCATGTTAGGGCTAAAGCCTCAAAACACGAACACAGCTGTGTTTTGTACTGGAACTAAGAGTTGCTTTCAGAGTGGCACTTTTCTGGGCAGCCCATGGTAGGTGCTCTATTTGTGTTCAGAGTAGCATAAACAGCGCCGACGTCGCATGTTTCGGGATTTTCGGGGGAAGTGCGACACGCCGTGAGGTTCATCATCATCCAATCCACTTAGAGGCTCAGTGGCCTCGCAAGACTTAATCGACCTTTTAGAGTCAATGATGCTCATGCCTCAGTCTCGCCAGGTCCTTGTTCTCAGATCCCTGAGGGATAAGGGGCGAGACGGCTCAAGGGGACTGAATGCGTGTACGCGCGCGCGCGCGCGTGCGTGTTTTCAAAGCTACACAGCGGCTGATTAATATCACATCTGAACCCTCGATGAAAGGGTCCCCTCGGCAGCAGATGAAAGAGCAGATTAGCAGACGCGGGGCTGACCAGGGGATCAGCGCTGGGAGTGCATCATGGGAGATCAGCTGAGGACATAATGGAGAAGGGTCCTTATGACTTTTAAGTAGATGGGAAGAGGTTATGAGATTGCAGGGAGTCAGGGAAGAGAGAGAAATTTATCAGAAACTTAGGTTTTCCTGCAAATTTCCCACAAAGCTGAGCAGATAAAGCAATCTTGAAATGAGAAAGAGAGTAAGTGTGTGAGAGAGAGAGAAACGCTGAGGTCATTATAGAAGATTATGATGAAAAACAGAGTGAACAGCCCAGGGGCCTTTTTAAAAATATGTAAATAAATAAATAAGGCACTATTTTTCCTATTGGGCAGGATAAAGTATTTAGAAATAGAATGAATAAAGGATGAATCATTGAAAAAAATGTCTGTTTCGATTGCCTTATCCTATCCCATAAGCCTGAACGTAAAATATTTTTAAAAAGCTGTTTGGTCAACAACTTCCAAAAATGTCCAGGGATTGGGTTTCGGAATTAACTGTTCGACTGAAGCGGGCATTGGTAGTCCAAACTGACGGCCGCTTTCAAAGTAAACTTTGAGATTCGTCCAGGAACAAACACACTCATTGGAATGCACGCGAGAGCACAGCCCCAATCAGTTAATAAGAAAGGCTGTGATTGGTGCACAGCGACTGGAGCCGAAAATCCCAATCATGTAGTCTGATGATGAGGTGGTACTGCTATTGATCCTGTTAGACCCATTCACATGCTCACACGCGTTTCTGTTCAAATGGGCATTACCAGTTGATTGCTATACGCATCTAGAAGGCTCATTGTGATTCACTCAATATGATGCTGTTTGGTTTGTTGTGCTTGTCTTTCTCCCACGCCAGTCTCTGCCTTTTCGTTATTTACCAGATTACGATTCCAGATCCACTCAGTTTCTACAAAAATCCAGGCAAAACAATAAATCGGAGGACGTGGAGCGCGTGCGTTTGACGGGAACTTTCTTTCCGGTAGAATCATTTGGGATGCTATGCCACTCAGAAGCACGCAAATCAGTTCAATGGGATCCCAATGACTTTGTATGCAATGTCCACATGCATGAAAGAACAACCGGCAGTTTGTGGCGACTCAGATATCTTCAGTGTACGATCAACTGGGAATTTTGTATTGGATTCATTACCATCCAAACCTGATTGTTATTAGTCCACATTGGCTTGTCCTTGGAAAGAGGAATATTAACTTGAGCCAGGATCGGTCCTCGACTAGGCCGAGCTCTCTAACATGGAGAGACAGTTGCTCATTATTTACATCAAAAAGGGGACTGCTTACGAGTTATTGGTGACATCCTGACTGTGTGGTTGTTGAGATTGTAATATGTCTTGCGTTAGTTGAACATTCTGGGCCTATTAGAGGGAGATAGATGGAAAGTGAAGGTGACAAGTTTGACCTTATCGCTGGAATGAGGGTTACGTTTAACAATGCAAGTCTCCTTTTTACTTTTCCTTGACTTCCCGTCACGTTTAGTGGGCCGTTTGTCTTATTTAGTATTCTCTAGAGAGGGAATGAAAAAATTACATAGTACATATTTAAGCCTTTTTGTGTCAGACAAATGTTTAAAGCAACAAAAAAGATATTGCGGAAGATGGGATAATTTATAGATTCACCTTGTTATTCAAATCAGATAGTTTTGAATTCAGAGATGTGCCATTTCTTCAAATAATTAAGGGAGAAATAGCTTTAGTCGAAACACTGATGCGTTCCACTTATCACTGCCTGGTTCCAGCTGAGAGTAAACAACAGTAAACAAAAGCAGATAATTTATCGCTACGCCTTCCGTCTCTTCGCCCTGATGGTGGTGACGATGATGATAAACGTTATGGTGAGGAAGAGGATGAAGAAGAACGTTGATGTTGAAGACGAAACTGATCGCGATCAATTTAAAAATCGGGATTAACAGCGAAAACGCGCACTCAGCGCGGAGGTTTGTTCGTCGGCGCGGAGGACGTTCGCCTTTGGTTCCTGGTTCCCGGTGGTCCTTTGCTACTCCCCTGACGCAGTGGGATGGTGGGTAGCCGCCAAGATGCTCCACTGTTAATTCGCAGGGCTTTAATGTATCATGTATCCCATGGGCTTCCTCCGCTGATCACATCCATTCATGTTTGCATAGATCAACATGATATCAACAGAAGATTAACATGGGATCAACATGGGATCGGCATGAGATCAGCCTGATATTGACACGAGCCATAGGAAGCCATCTGATTCATTTCAGACCATCTGTAGCAGAAGGCTTTTAAGGCATTGTTACCATAAACAACATAAATCACAGTACTATTCATGTTCCCGGCCTTTCAGTAGCCCTTTGCTGTCTTATCAGTGACAGTTGGAAAGAAAGAACTTGCTCTTATACAAGTACAGCAATGCAATGAACAAAGAGCTTTTTAACTGTCCAAGAGTGCTATGGAAACACTAAACATCTTTACTGTTCAGATAACTTTAAACAAAGGCCTAACACTTGCTTACACACCCTCTTAAATACACACAAACACACACACACACACACACATACTCGTATTGCTATACTAGTGAGTACGTTTTGTCTTTGTTGTCAATACAACCCCACACACACACACACACACACACACACACAACACTCCTGCATAAGCAGCCTGTCTACTGTTCACATTCGTTTCAGCAGTGTGCTGGTGGTGCCACAGAGGTACGTTTAAAACAGTGCTACGCGTCTTACAGAGGGAAAACCGGCTTTCCTGGCTGGCGGTCTGTAGGATGGAGAGTTGGATCCCTTAGGGGTGTAGCGATCCAAAAGGTGGAGTCGTGAGAAGTGCATCCTGTGAAGAGGTTCACATCTAGCATCCAACCCTATAGAACTGTCTGATGTTCATCCGCTGCTACTTTCCAAATTAACTGCAAAATCTAGATATGCATTTTACATTGAACCATAGTGTCTATGGGTTAGGGATTTGGTGGCATATCCGGTTAAGTCTGATCTCTTTCTTTCTCCCCATGTCTCTCCCTGGTGTTCAGGCCGTCCCTCCTCCAGGAGATGTCTTCTTGGTGACAGGCTGGATGATGGTCTATGGGGAAAGGCTCAGCGTCTGTGACGGGGCAAGGAGAGACCGTGTTGACAGATTAGTTTGCTTCTGAGACGGTCTGCAGTCATGGGCGGGGGGCCTGAGGTCAGAGGTCGAAATGCCACCCACCCACCCACTGACAGCCTGGCAACGCATCCTCTCAGAGCAGTGCAGGCGAGCCCTAAAAGGCGCAGACAAACTGCGGTGTTTGTGTTCGAATGCATCTCGGTAGCTTAACAAAAGCGTGACTGATGACATAAAAGCTAAAAGCAGTTTATCGCAATAACAAATAAATATAGAAACGTGCTCCTCTTTCACAGCCTTGTGACATCCATCTTTTAGTGTACAAACCGACGCAGCACGCCTCCAGAAAGAACTGCAATTAAGTGCCAGTCTGTTTCGTTGTAATTATATGCACGGCAGCCAGCATGTTGAAATAACAGGGAAACACTTAAAAAAAGAACTTGAAATTAGTTTGAGAGGGATGTCACAATGTTTATATTCAGGACGGTATTCGTGTAATGGTTGACATTAGGGGTAAACGCGCGAAAACAAGTGACTGGGGGGCAAAGGAAAGGCTGCGAGTTGCTCAACTACTGATGGGTGGAATTCAGGCCGGGGGAGAAGCCTGGCGTTCAATCACGACACCCTGAGATGATTCCAGAGACAGCCACAGAGAAAAAGATCAGCCTGTCCACAAACAACCCCCCCCCCCTCATTAGTGTGCTTTGGAGACGGCACAACTCTCTGGCAACGGCGGCTGGAGGGAACCGCCATGTCAACTTGCGTTAACGTTCCTTTTCCCTGCATTTTTCTGTTTATTTACCGGAGGGAAGAAGGGAAGGAAAAATGAAGGAAAGAAGGAACCGTCACAATATAGTATTGTATCGGCCTAAGGTTGGCCGGGCGTCTAAAGATTGGAATGTGTGTGTGTGTGTGCGCGCGCGTGCGTGAGAGTGTTATTGCCCCTTGCTTGCCCTGTGTGTATCCAAACCGGGGTGATACAGACCCAACCAGGGGACTGATTTACACCCCCCGCAGCTCCCCACGAGACGAGATTAATGACTGCCTCGGCGGCAACACAAAGCGCTCCGACGAAATAACAGGCCTTTACTCAAAGAGACTTGGTCTGATGACTAGTTAGAACGGCCCGAAACCTATTAGACGCTTCAGTGACCGTCTTTAGTGGCTGCTCCGTCCAAGGTCACAGGGTGGAGGGCGGTCTGGGACCGAGTCGTGTTGGACCTGGATGGAAGATAAGGGAGAATGAGCACCTCTGGGTCTCTAAGAGATATGTTGGTAATTTAATCAGAGGTGGTGAAGAGAAAGTCACAGGAGAGACTGAAGGAGAGGACAGTTGCCTGTATTCTCCTCGTCGGCTCTCTTTTCTCTCTCTCTCATTCAGGTCCCTTCGTTGCTCTCTTTTTTCTATTCTCTCTCCCCTTCTCTGTATTCTGTCTTATTCCCTTTCCCTCCCCTTTCTCTTTCGCTCTGCCTGGCTTTTCAGTCTTTTTGTCTTTCTTTCTCTCTCTCTTTCTGGCTTGATCGTCTCACCATCTCACTCCGTACAGCATAGCCTTAGTGTTTTGGATGACTTGGAGTCTGTTACAGAGTACACATCCTGAGATCAGTGTTTGGGATCAAGGCCTTCGAGCTACTCAGGACATGACTCTTTGGCCCTGAATACAAGCTCGCTTTTGAAGGAAAAACCAAAAGCTAGTATCAATAAAGTCTTTCTTACTTTAATACCTCACAGACCCGTAGTAAAATCAATTTTCAAGGGACCTGATCGTCCACCCAGTGACCTGTTTCTCCTTTTGTGTACACCGGGTTCACTATCAACCGTTAAAATGGTTTATTTTGGCCCTTAAACCTCTCTGAGCTCTCTTCAAATGAAGTTCGCCAACAACAATTTTTTTAAGTTGCTTATTTTCAACAAGGCTCTGCGATAAACAAACGAAAGAGTGAGGTGGCTGATTAACCTGTGGGTTCAGCTCGGTCTTGGTATGGGTCCTTTTCATCAATTTCCCATTAGGATTCCATTTCCAATTAGGGTTCTGTGCTCACTGGACAAAAATGAGGCAAACAAACAATGAATTAGGTGTAGGTATAACACATTTCTCAGCTCCGCTTTGCTTCAGCGCCCTGGCTAAGCATTGCTTTCTCAAAAAAACTGTTGTGTTAAACATGCATTGTTTTCTGTCTTTTTCAGATAAAGGGCTGAATAAAAGAAAATAGTCAATATGGTTCCTTCTCTCCGTGAACCATTTGGTTTATGGTTATATATTGGTCACAGCCGACTTGTTACATGCTACATGTGAGGTCTAATTCGTCACTGGAAAATACAATTGCAATTTGGAGTAGAGTAATAGGCTTGTGGTTTTACAGGTGGAGGGTACTTAGTTTACCTCAGGCGACCTGAAGTAATCATCTCGCCGTAACAGGTGGAGGGTTTCTTAATTTATCTAGGACGACCTAAAGTAATCATCTTGCCGTAACAAGTGGAGGGTTACTTAATTTACCTCAGACGACCTGAAGTTATCATTTCGCCATAACAGGTGGAGGGTTACATAATTTACCTCAGACGACCTGAAGTTATCATTTCGCCATAACAGGTGGAGGGTTTCTTAATTTACCTCAGACGACAGCAAGTTATCATTTTGCCGTAACAGGTGGAGGATTTCTGAGTTTACCTCAGATGACCTGAATGTGCTGCAGTGATGGTAAACAACTTTCACACACAAAACTGGTCACAAACACAGCTAGAGAAGTGAAAAGTGATGCGATGTTTTAACTGTGGTGTGGTGGGCAATTTCTTTTTTGTCAGACTGTCAGCAACAGCCAGACACATGAATTATTCCATTCGACAGAGGCAACACATTCCTATTCATGTGCTTGTCTTTTGTTTTCCATATCATGTCCAATTAAGTCTCCAGCACCAAACACTTCTAATAACACCTAGCCATAATGGTCGAAGTTATTAGCTTATAAACATTATTCTGTGGTCGGTAATGGCAGTGGTTACCAGATTTCCCTGCTTATCGTTTGTAACAGCCATGGGGAGGACACATTTTGATGACAAGGTCTTAATTGGTTTCCTTGTGCGGTTAACTTAAGTTCGTATGGTCAGTAATGAGAACTGTCATGAGGAGATTTTCTCAGCGTGAAGGTGTGGGCGTATGTCCATGTCGGCATGCGAAAATAAAAACAGTTTGTGTGTTTTGTGTGTGGCTGTTTGCATGCCTATGTGTGTGTGCGTGTGTTTTTGTGAACGGTGTCAAACCCGTTCATTACCAAACCCACCTGCGTTTCTCGCATCTTACCTCGGACGTTCCGGGAATCAGCAGTTGCTCAGTACGCTCAGATAAGGCTCCATTAGAACATGGGTAATCAAGTCGAGATTGGCAAACCAGGCCGAGACCAATTCTGCTGCGACACGGCATTTACTGAAAATTAGTGTTGTTGTTTACGGGGGTCTCGGTATGTCTGCAGTCACACTGCCCATTGCCGCGACTCCTAGCGTCCTCTTTTCACTGTTGCTAGTGTGTCCTTGAGCCATGTTTTTCTATGCCATCATCCTCTCAAGTTAATATAACCTGTATCGCCCTCAGTAGCAAGCACCCTGCATTGGATACGCTACTCTTCTGCGCGACTCAAAATGGTCAGTGACAAAAAGGTATTGACCCAGGAAAAGTGTTTGTGGCGCTGTCGCATGAGTAAGAAAAGTTAGGGAAGGAGGCCGTAGGCAATAAACTAGACAGGAAGGTAAAAAAAAACGAAGCAATGTTCTCATTACTGTCACTGGATGATGCTCTGTTTGCGGCAGGAAAGCATCTCAGCCAGTGACAGATTTGGGTCCGGAGGAAACACGCGGAATCCTATTTTATTTTTGTACTTTTTTGTCAATGAGTCTGGGAGAAGTTACTGTGTGAGGTATTGCAGGGATGTTGCAGAAAATTCACTGTCAGACTGAATTCACACCTATATGTATGGAACTCCTGTAACTCCATTTTGTCATCATCCGTTGTGCTGTAGCTACAACCAACGCCAAAGCCTGTGGCCCACAAGATGGCTGCGGAACATTTAGCCTTGGTATGCTAATGCTAAATCATGCTCTTGTTGGGTGGTACCTCAAACCGTAACGACCACTAGCATGCAAATACCTCATCAACAGGTCGTAAACCTTGGCAAGACTTGCAGATGACATAGCAATTTGGCTAGCAGGAGGGAGGAGGGCAGGTGACATAGCTATTTGGCTAACACGAGGGAGGAGGGCAGGTGACAGCTATTTGGCTAGCAGGAGGGAGGGCAGGTGACAGCTATTTGGCTAGCAGGAGGGAGGAGGGCAGGTGACATAGCTATTTGGCTAACACGAGGGAGGAGGGCAGGTGACAGCTATTTGGCTAGCAGGAGGGAGGGCAGGTGACAGCTATTTGGCTAGCAGGAGGGAGGAGGGCAGATGGTGCAGTCCACAATGTGTAGTTTTATGTATGTTTGTTAAAAATATGTAGAAGCCTTTAGCTCATCTTTTACATCCAGTATTCCCGCGCTACAGTCCGCACATAACCGATTCGTCACAAAGTGTCGATTTTTAAATGAACGTTCACGGAATAATCCTGTGCAGCATATTCAAATGTGTTTCTGCGGCAGAAGCGACTTCAGCACCAACACTAAGTCCCTTTTCATATTGTGTGGAAAGTCGGCTAAATTGACACTGTCTCGTCACTCCACTTTGCATGGGGAACCCGAGACATTCTGGAGAATACTAAGATACTTCACTGACAGGGGTCACCACCCGAATGACAAAGCAGATTTAGGGAGTGTTCTCTATCTCTCTCTTTGTCTCTCTATTCCCCCAGCTCTCTCTGTCTCTCTATTTCCCTAGCTCACACTCTGTCTATCTCTGTGTCTCTGTCTCTCAATCTCTCACTATTTGTCTCTCAGTTAAGACATACCTCTTCATATTTTAGATTCTGAACATTTGGTATTGACCAGTCCTTGTAGGAGGCTCGTGGTTCTCAGTTTGTCAATAACACCCAAAGCTGTTTAATTTAGCAAACAAAATAAAGGCTACAGGACCAAAAAATTATGCTATATAGTTGTAGATATGGAGCTACTAAAATACAGATACAGAGTTATAGCTACAGAGTTACAGCTAACGAGCTACAGAGCTGTGGTTGCAGAGCTACCGATCTGCGACATTACAGCTACAGAGCCACTGTGATACAGATCTAGAGAGAAACAGATACAGAGTTACAGGTACAGAGCTAGTGAAATACAGCTACAGAGATATAGCTAAAGAGCTACAGTTACAGAGCTACTAATCTACAAATCTACAGTTACAGATAGAGAGTTAAAGCAATAGTTACTTAAATACGACTACAGTTTCAGCTACAGATCTATATACATTTCCATAAACTCAGTAGGGGCATGTTGAGAGATGTTTATTCTATACACAAAGAGTCTAAGTACACTGTCACTCATGTGTTCCTCTGGGTTACGGCGAGCGGCCTCTGGGCTAAGGCGAGTGGCCCCTGGGCTAAGGCGAGTGGCCCCTGGACTAAGGCGAGCGGCCCCTGGGTTAAGGCGAGCGGCCTCTGGGTTAAGGCGAGCGGCCTCTGGGCTAAGGCGAGCGGCCTCTGGGCTAAGGCGAGCGGCCCCTGGGCTAAGGCGAGCGGCCCCTGGGCTAAGGCGAGCGGCCCCTGGGCTAAGGCGAGTGGCCTCTGGGCTTCGTTTGCATTTAAATAGGCAGCACTCTTATTAACTTTGTCTCCGTTATCATCCATTCATCTTCTATATCTCACTCAGTCTTTTTCACTCTGTCTTCCTCTGTTTCCTTTTTTCTCTATTTTGTTCTCATTCACACTCACACTGTGGACCATTCCTCCATTACTCTTTCTATAACAGTACAGTGCAATTCCATACATTTCCTCTCCATATATTATGAAATTGAAGGAACCATCTACCTCCATTTTCAATCCCATGTCTCTCTGTGCCTTGTTTCAGGTTAGGTTTGCCCATCAGTGGCCCTTATGGAACGAGTCATTTTAAATACCTGTCCCTTCCCTGCATGGAAAACGAAGGTGCAAGGCTTTTATCATGGTGACATAAATGAATAAAATTAGAGAAAAAAGGAGGGGTGGTGATTGGAACAAATCGCCTCTCAAATTGAACATGGCATCTCTTTGATTGTAATCTCCTTGTGGACTTTTGGGATTAAATATCCACAATGATGTTGGAATTTGAAAATGGGATTCAGAGGAATGGGAGGCCAACAGACAAACATGTGCATGTTTCTGTCCCATCATTTTGTATACAGGTGCCGTTTGCTTTCTTTCAATCTCGAGATGGAAATGTATACAGGTTTAGGCCTAACCAAAAATCACAATCCCTTTTTTTGATTGATGTGCCCCGTCTTCGGTTTCAGCAGTTTACTCATGATTTGTACCGTTCTTATGTATGCGATGTGCTATTATGTGCCATAATCAATTGACGAAGTTGATCACAGTGTGATGAGGGCAATCACTTACAATTATGTAACTTGAACATCGTAATCACGATAGAATTACATTCGCAGACTGTCCAGAAAAAACGTGTGCAAACGAACGCAGGCATCGGAAACGTTAGTTAGGAAGTACATCGTAAGACTTGGCATTGACAACCGGCGTGTGACCGACCGGCCTATTTACGGCATGTAAGCATTTATGTCCACGCCGTTTGCCAGACACGTATGGTTAACCAAGACGCGCGGTGGGAATGTGACAAACATTGAGGGGCTCTGGTTTACAAATGTACGAGCAGTGCAGGATATGGAAATTAGTTGGTGGGGCTGTGGTCGAGGCAGGCTTTTCCTGTTCGCATCGGAGCGGCTCAAATGCATCTTTAATGAAATCAAACGCATTGACTCTGTTAGACATGAAGGGATTACGCTTCTGTTGGTTCTGTATACACTTTGTTCTTTTTTTCTGATAGCTTTAAACAGCCAGGGCTTTTCATGAACAACCAACAGAAGCGTAGGCAAGGACTTAAAAAAAAGTACAGTTCAAAGGCTAATTTTCCAAATACAAATGAACAGTATTTCAAAGTACCAGAAGGCAAAAGTTATGTTTTTTTTCTTTCCTCAGATATTACTTCCAGAAGAAAGTTTTATGAAATAACGTCATGGAGTTTATTTATTCTTCCTTTTTTTATTATTCCTCTCACTCATGCTTGGAGATTTCTTTGAGATATTGAATTGGCTTGTAGTGCGTTTATGAGGCAACTAGACATGGTTTGTCTCCCCCTTCTGAATTTCATTGTCAATGATTTCTAAGACAGACTTCTATTTCTTGCCCAACGTTTTCAAAGACCAAGATGTCTCTCTGAAATAAGATAATCAGCCCCAAACTTTATTGAAATAAAAGACATTATTCATTCATTCATTGTAAAGCTTTTCATATCACCTGGTATGACTCACATCCTCTGCCACGTCAACTCTTTTCTTATCTTGCTTATCTCTTTGAAAACACACACACACCTGCGCACACACACTGTCTTTGAGGGACTGCTGAGTACTGTGTGTGTGTGTGTGTGTGTGTGTGTGTGTGTGTGTGTGTGTGTGTGTGTTAGTGATGACTGGTATTAGCACGCCAGTAAACAGATGTTAATGTGTGGTTTCTCTGGGACAGCATTTTGCATCATGTTATTACCCCCCCCTACACACACATATACACACACACACACACAGACACACACACACTCCCTGTTTCCTCCACCTCCCTCTGTCCTCACACTCCCCCTCTACCCACACCATCCTCTGTCTCTGCCCCCCTCCCTCTGTCTCTGCCCCCCTCCCTCTGTCTCTGCCCCCCTCCCTCGGTCTCTGCCCCCCTCCCTCGGTCTCTGCCCCCTTCCCTCGGTCTCTGCCCCTCTCCCTCTGTCTCTCTCCATCTATCTCTCTTGGTTCTCCACCTCTTTCATCCTGACTTTCATTATTGTCACATATAGGCACGTGCAGGCCCACAGGAAATGGGATTTGGGGATTTTCACTGATTTCACAATATTGTTTCAACATGTTTACATTTTGGGTTAGTATGTACAGTTTGTGTGTGTGTTCCCAACATGATGTCATAGACAAACATTGTCCTGAATAGTTTAGGCAAAAAAGAAAAATATCACAGCACATTGTGTTGCAGCTGGCAAATTCTGGTGAGTATTTCTCACTTAATAAATGCCACATTGACTTCGCAAAACACCATATAGATTACGCAAAACGTCATAATTATAGCCTGCAAAATGCCATATAGACTAAATAAAACGCCTTATAGACCATTCAAAATGCCATATGGACTACACAAAACGCCATATAGACCACTCAAAACACCTTATAGACTACTTAAAACGCCATATAGACTACATAAAACGCCATATAGACTACATAAAACGCCATAGACTAGGCAGTACGTCGTATAGGACTATGAAAAACGTTTTTTCAGTCGGACTGTTCGTTATCTACTCTTGACTATTGAAGAAGTAAACAGCAAGCAAACCACACGAGGAAGGGCAGGAAAGATCATGAGAACATTTTATTGTTCTCAACATTTCATTGGAAACCATTAAACAAGGCAATATCTGCTATTTTACAAGATAATACTTAATTAGCTAATGATTATGCATATTTCAAAACATGAATGAAAGAGGTAGGCAGTTAAAATATGTTGTGTGGCCTAAAAGAACATAAAGAGAGAAGAGATAGATTTAGGAAAAAGAGAGAAAAGGAAAGACAGTTTGAGGAGGCAAAGGTAAATATGAAGTCAGGGCTGGGAATGATGTGGAATGCAGTGTCAACGTGCAGTGTCATTGCGCCGTGACGCAGTGTCAACGCGCCGTGACGCAGTGTCAACATGCAGTGTCCATGTGGAGTGCGGCAGTGTGAACCGGCAGTGACACAGTGTCAACATGCAGTGACACAGTGCCAATGAAACAACATGCAGTTTTTCAAGACATAAGAAAGTGAAGAGTCTAGCAAACAAGGTGAAGTTGGACTTCAGCTCATGGCTGTGACTTTTACAGACGACAAAGAATTGGAATTTGGAGCGAGACGGTTTCTATTTGTAATTCACCAGACTGCTGAACACTTGACCCGGGGTGACAACCTGAAATGTCTCTGCTCAACTGGACACACATGCACTTAAATATGTAGGGACTTGTGCACCGCACACACGCACACACGCACACACACACACACACACACACACAAATGCAATTGCAGAAAACACACACGCCCAAGCAGAACACAAAAAATAATAATGCTTAAAGTTGTCTGAGATATAAGGAATACACTTCAAAACACTTTCAAACCAACCATGTTTGACACATTTTTTGAAATATTGTATTTATGTGTTTTCAGTGTGTTTCCACACACCACAGCATTCGATATTTCACTGCATTGTCAAATATACCATACAATACTTCTACCCATAATGTTCACATTCCACATCATACTCTTAAAATTGCTGCTAGTTTACATTGTTAAGTATTGTATTGTTCTGTCCTCACTAAGTGGTGTTACAAGGAACGTGTACTCAGCTATACCAGCAGCTAAACACTCTCCTAATCAAACTCCAAGGAACAGGCTGATGTTTTGGTTTTAGCAGTTGAATCAGGTTTCAGTGTAAAACTGTAGACAAAGAACAAAAACAATATACAAATGAAAATCACACAAAGCTTTAGAGCTATGAGACATCTTGCACCAGCACATATAAAAAGAGGACTAACAAGCCAGGTTATGGGCTAAGTACAAGGTAAGACTAAATACAGAGCAAGGGAGTGCCATCAATATGCCAGTATAACAAACACATCTGATTTTACTGTACTAAATAACAAGAACGAAGTCAACCACGCTGACTAGCTTAGAAAAGACATGGATATCTAAATACAATACATTTTCAAACAAATACTGAGACACACGTTTATACTATGTTTATTCTTGTAAACAATACAACTTACAGATGACGCCATGTATAAACTGCGAACGCGAAGATTGCTTTAGATTGTAGCCAGCAGTAACATGTGGCTGTCTCAAGCAAGATCTCCGCCATTAAAGGGACAGTTCACAGAACCAAAAACCACCAGGTTTCACAAAGCAATACAAAACATAGCTGGCTCCACAACAACTATTGCTATATTTTTGCTGTATTTTTGCTTTATATATTTCTTTATTCGTACTATGGTATGTTGATGTCGGGCGCCATGTCAAAACGAGTTAATTCTACAGGGTGACGCTGTGTTATTCAGTGCATTTGATTAATGAACGTAGAATTTGGAATTAGATCCTGAAACAAAAATCTAATCTAACTTAAATGCAATGTGTTCCATTGTTGTATGTCATGTCTGCGTCACATTACTCTACGTATCATAAGCGCTGTTAGAATAATCTTTCCCTTATTGAATGAAATTTAACCTCTCACACTATAAGAAGCTGGTGTTTTCCCTACTAGATTAAATGCATTCACAGAGTCATGCATTTGATGGAGTTTCTTTAATCGTTACTGTTGTGAGGTTTACCCCAATTAAAAATAATGTATTCATTTAGAGGCTTTAAGGAATAATATGGACACCAAATGTTTCTCACCGGAAATTGTGTACAATGTTATTTATTTCCTAATATGTGCCCCATGTCATCACCTAACTTCAAAGCTGTTGTTTCAAGCTTAACTGAGGTACGAGTGATTTTACTGGTTGATTATGTGCGTATAAACAACATATTACACATCCAGTCAAAACTTTTAAGTATTAATTTTTTCCCAAAGTCACGTCGTTTGATAGGCATCAGTCTTGATAAAAAAACGTTCTATCAATGACATCATGTTCGCAGATGAATAAACGTCCACCAGTTGACACTTTTCTTTTGCTACTGAATATACATACTTTGAGTTAAACCTTGGAAATGCTTCTTTTCTCATTGAATCTCATGATCCATTGAGAATAAACATCAGCAGTGTGACATTAATCTTCTCTAATTTAATGCCGTGAAACCTCCCGTGACGTTTTGAGGGTGACAATGGGCTGATTTATGTGCATGCACATCTACGTGTGTGTGTGTGTGTTTCTTTGCATCTGATGAAGCGTGGAGATGGCTCAACCTGTGGCCAGACAAGGCCTAACACGTTCTGTAATTGGCCACACAGGGAGAGCCCCAAACTTAATTTGGCCAAATCTTTTTTTAAGGAGACTAATTTCTATGCCATTTATCAGGTGAAGCATATTCCACATATAACACACTGAGTTGGGGAATCAAATTAACTGTGTGCTGATAATTGCGTTACCTTGCTATATCATGGAAAATGAGTTATTACCAACCCTGATGTGGGGTTAAAAGACAGTCCTCCCGGCCTGGAGGAGAAAACAGCAATAACCTTGCTGAAAAGTACAGTACTTTATTATATATAAATACTCCCCATGACTGAATTGTTAGTTTGTCCCTTCTCAATAATGCACATATTCTAAGTCGCTCTGGATAAGAGTGTCTGCTAAAGAACTGAAACAGAAATGTAACATATTGATTCCTTCTCTGTTAAAATTCAACTCTGAATACATAGCAGGTTGGTTCAAATTCCCATCCAACATCTGTAACACAGGGTGTACAGAGTCGTGGCTCCACTCAGCTCTCCAGACAGAGCCTGGGGGCCATCAGGTCTATCTCGATCTTTTTTGTCCTCTCTCAGTCTCCCTCCATCACTCTCACTCTTTTTTGGCATCTGCTACAGACCGACGGGCGTGTTGTTTGCGTCTGCTACTGACCGACGGGCGTGTTGTTTGCGTCTGCTACTGACCGACGGGCGTGTTGTTTGCGTCTGCTACAGACCGACGGGCGTGTTGTTTGCGTCTGCTGCAGACCGACGGGCGTGTTGTTTGCGTCTGCTGCAGACCGACGGGCGTGTTGTTTGCGTCTGCTGCAGACTGACGGGCGTGTTGTTCGCGTCTGCTGCAGACCGACGGGCGTGTTGTTTGCGTCTGCTGCAGACCGACGGGCGTGTTGTTTGCGTCTGCTACAGACCGACGGGCGTGTTGATCACCCGGTACCACCAAAACAGAGCACAGAATGTTAGAAGAATCATCCACCTTACATTCACACACACACACACACACACACACACAGCTGAGGGTCTCCGTGACAGAGACAGAGACGGCGAGAGAGGGGTTGAAAGAGAGAGATATAAATACAAAGGGAGAGACTCATCTTCAGCCTCATCGTCGGTGTGGAAAAAAGGGATGGCATGAGATGATGATGAATGAGCCCTGCTCCTGGGCCAGCTACACAGGGCCTCAGCAGCTTGTGTGAACCTGGGGCCATATTACTTGGTCTTCATCCAGGACACTCACTCCGTGTCTGCATCTCACAACCCCGGGCTTGGAGTGCCTTGCCTGCAAATCACCGTGGAGACGTGGGCACGGAGGGGAGAGAGTCAAAACAATGAGAGAGACACACACAGCCTCCCCTAATTTAATTGTATGGCAGATGGTGAATTGTAACCTATGGCCCTGACAGATTGCTGTTTTGGTAGACCCTTCCAGCTCTGTT
This sequence comes from Esox niger, assembly GCA_016801105.1. Classification (NCBI taxonomy): domain Eukaryota; kingdom Metazoa; phylum Chordata; class Actinopteri; order Esociformes; family Esocidae; genus Esox; species Esox niger. The sequence goes on along the minus strand of JACXGJ010002274.1, from coordinate 28,401 downwards.
GGACTGGGAGAGTGAGACGGGCAGGATGGGAGATTTGATAAGGAGAGTGAAAGAAATAGTGAGAGATGGAGAAATAGAATGGAGAAAGAGAGGGCCAAGAAACGGGGGAGACTGGGAACGAGAGACATTAAGCAACCAAGTTGTAACATAGTCACTGCATACATGAAGTGACAGGGAAAATGGGGGAGGAAGACAGAAAGCAAGAGGGATGGATAAGGGTTGAGAGTAAATGATAAATAGCTGAATACATTGAAAAATATAAATGGAACTTGAAGAGAAACTGAACCACACGACACAGCTAGCTCGGCCTAGAACGGCTCAAGTTCCTGCAATTCGATGAACATTCAGAGAGTGAGAAAGACAGAGTCAACCTCAAAGACAAGATCACTGATGATTAGTATGGGAAAACAGAAAATACATGTGAGACAAAGAAATGAGAAAGACGAAAAACAATTCTTAGCAGCCTGCTAATTACGTGTCTGATCCGCTGTCATCTGTAATGTGGATGAAACAATAAGTAAATGATTTTAATTAGTGTCGTTGTTCTTGAAACATAACCTCTTCCTCACACCCCTCTGGGCCAGCAGCTCGGATTGCTCTGGCATCTTAGTGCAAATCTGACACACTTGGCATTTTACTTGGAGGCAAAAGAAACCAATTATTGTGCCAACATCGGATCTGAGATCTTTGGGCTCATGAATATGATTCTAGCCTCGTCACATTTTATACCAGTGGCACAATGTGAACATATGTGACCAGTAACTGTCGTTATGAGCAGTGAAGTCAGTGTTGTGAAGTACATGGTGGCATCACTATCTAGTCACACGGGTTCAATAAGAACCTAATTTATTGTTTTTGATATTCAATCGTTTTTTTTTTTCCAAATACCTTTTTGGATTGTGTTGTAATGTACAGGCGCGTTTCCTCACAAGCACCCTTGACCTGTAGTAACAGAGGAGAAAGATTTTTGCCATGTGAGTCGTTGTTGCAAATGCTGCGCAGTGGCTTTCTGAGGTTCAAGCCGTTAGTTTGAAATTTCCACTAAGCTAACATGTGGAAATATTTCAAGAGTGTTGTTTAGAAATGGAGATGTTTAGATTTAGGACATTTATTTGTATTATTATTATTATTACTACAGAGAATCAGTCTTGAGGGCATATCCTTAAATGATGCATTTCCACCAGGGTTAACATATTTGACCATCTCACCCCGGGGATGGTTCTTGGCATTACTCTGTATCCCATTAGTCATTCAAACACTTGGCTTACCTTTTTAGTTCTCTAAGCATCTCTTAAGAAGGGAAATAATTAGTAACTAAACCTAGAGATGGCCATAATATGCTAGCAGTGATAACTTATTAAAAAAAAATTAAAGTAAAAGTCAAATATATAAAGGCAATATTGTTAGCAATCTGTATGTCAATTTTATGTTTAATGTCTTTTCCCAAAATTATTTGTGTCTGTGCTTTTTTACAGACTGTTGACTATATTCTTTTTTTTCATTTCAATGGCTTTTATTGTGATAAAGAAAATCTGTGTGCTGCCAGCATAACATCCTTCTGCTAATAGAATGCTAATGAAGCCTTGTTTGGCCATATATACTCCGTACTATAGGCCTTTTCACACTGCATTGTTCTTAGCTCTGGGCTATCCTAGCTCCAGGCTAAGACTGGCCCTGGGTTAGCATAGCCCAGAGTTTGTTAACCCTGGGCTAAAGTTTAACCCTAGGCTAAAGATACATACTTGTATTCCTAAGCCCTGGGATAACGGTCAAACACGACACAAGACTGTTTTATATTCTATCCATGACATGCTACAAAAATGTCACGTAAAATGAATAATGTCACAGCTACATCCCTGACATGCTATCAATGATAAAGTACCACGAATCAATTCACGACATAGTGTCAGTATTTGCTTTGACAATTTTGTTAAAACAACGCAAAAAAAGAGACAAATAGTGATGTAAAAATATGAACATGAGGCAGAGAATGTGATTGGTCAACCTGTATTTTGCAACATGTATGTCCAAAGCAAGCTACAGTATCTACTTCGCCAAGAGCATTGGTATATCAAGTGAAAGGGCATGTTTTGTGATTGGAAGATAAATGCTCTATGGTCTTGTTCTTGACCCCATTTCACACAGGTCGTTTTTTCACTGTGTTTCTGGAGCTAGCCCTGAAAAGTCAGGGCTAACCCATCTCCAGAGAAAAGCCAGGTAGCCCTAGGCTCAGAGCAGTGCTAACCCACTTCAAAATATGCAAGTGTGAACACTTGCTCAACCCTGGGATAAAATTTCCCTTAGCCCAGGTCTTAGGAGGCTCTTAGGCCTGGGCTAAGGTGCAATGTGAACACGCCTTGTGCTTCTCAAACACAGTGACAAAACAGACATCAGATCAATGTAGTCCAACGCGTCGTCAACAACAACTGTGCTAACCTGTCACCGTCCATGCATTGGATGTGTCCTTGGTCCCAATGCTCCTCGGTGTTGAAGACCTTCCCAAAAAGCCTTCACTCATTCCACTTCATCGAAATAAGATGGAAATGAAGCGGGTTACAGTTGATGCAGAGCCTAATAAAGTGATGTGTTCCTCTGTGGCGAGGGAGGACGTCTGCTAGATCTCCTTACACCGGTGTTGTATTTTCAGAGGATGTGCTTATATGCTCTTGCCGAGCTAAAGACGCGGGTCCTCCAGAGTACCTTTAGCCGGTTAGCCCTCGTCGCCATGTACGTCAGGACATTATTGTTGTTATTGTTGTTGACTCGTGTTGTTATCGTGCACCCTGGTGCGTCGTGGGCCCAGGGGGGATTTCACCGAGGTCCAACGCAAACAAGAGCTGCTGGCGGCCATTTTGAATTTTTAAACGAGGGTGTGTAATTTACATAATTAACTAACATGCGCTCACAATTTAATTACATATTGCGGTGTATGCATGAACAGAGCAGATTTCACTAAGCTGAAGTAACAATATATTGAAAGTATAATTATTGAATAGGTTATATGATTAAAACTAGATCGATTTATTATGAAGTAAACATATTCTCCCTATTTATTTGAATTTAGATGTATTGATTAAACACACGATAACTAATTTAACTATGTATTTAATGCTAAATGGGAAACAGTACTAGTTTATGTTCCGGATTTGTCCCTGAAGATGAGCTTTGATGAAATACTAAGACTCTAAAAAGGAGCCACTCTGAGTGCCCTCATGAATTTAACCTATTAGTCCTGAATGGGATTGCATATAGATTGACACCAATTTAAGGGATACAATAAAACATATCACACTTGAAACACTTGAATGCACACCGGCCATAACATTATGACCACTGACAGGTGGTGTGAATAACACTGGTAATCTCGTTATCCTGACACTTATCAGTGGGTGGGATATATTAGGCAGCAAGTGAACATTCTGTCCTCAGACTTGATGTGTTAGAAGCAGAAAAAATGGGCAGCGTAAGGATCTGAGTGGCTTTGAGAAGGGCCAAATTGTGATGGCTAGACGACTGGGTCAGAGCATCTCCAAAACTGCAGCCCTTGTGGGGTGTTCTCGGTCTGCAGTGGTCAGAACCAATCAAAAGTGGTCCACAAAAAGAAGAGCGGTGAACCAGGAACAGGGTCATGGGCGGCCAAGGCTCATTGATGGGGAGTGAAGGCTGGCCCACATTGTCCGATCCAACAGACGAGCTACTGGGGCTCAAATTACTGAAAAAGTTAATGCTGGTACTGATAGAGAGGTGTCAGAACACACAGTGCATCGCGGTTTGTTGAGTGGGCCAGCGTAGCTGCAGACTTCAGGGTGCCCATGCTGGCCCGTGTCCACTGACGAATGCGCCTAAAATGGACATGTGGGCATCAGAATTGGACCACGTACTGTAACAATGGAAGAATGTGGCCTGGTCTGATTAATCACGTTTTCTTCTACATCACATGGATGGCTGGGTGTGTGTGCATCGCTTGCCTGGAGAACACATGGTACCAGGATGCATTATGGGAAGGAGGCAAGCCTGCGAAGACAGTTTGATGCTTTGGACAATGTTCTGCTGGGAAACTTTGGGTCCCGCCATTCATGTAGATGTTACTTTGACACGTACCACCTACCTGAGCATTGTTGCAGATCATATTGCACCCTGTCATGGCAACGGTATTCCCTGATGGCATTGGCCTCTTTCAGCAGGATCATGCGCACTTCCACAAAGCAAAAATGGTTCAGGAATGGTTTGAGGAACACAACGAGTTCAAGGTGTTGACTTGGCCTCCAAATTCTCCAGTTCTCAATCCAATCGAGCATCTGTGGGATGTTCTGGAAAAACAAATGTTCTGTACAGCTCCGGAAAATATTAAGAGACCACTGCACCTTTTTCTTATCTTTCCAAAAAAGATTAAAAAGAAAGTTTTGAGTGAGGAACAGAAGTTTTCAATTTACAGTTGTCTCTTAATTTTGTACCTCACTCATAACCTTCCCTTTGTCTTTTTTGGAAAAGAAAGAAAAAGGTGCAGTGGTCTCTTAATTCTTTCTGGAGGTGTATGTACGTGTTTGTGTGTATATGTATGTATGTATGTATGTATGTATGTATATATTGGCAGGACTCTTGTGTTTTAAGTGTGACATTTTTTATTGTATCTCCTTAATTGGTATTAATATATTGAACAACTTATGTAAAGCATGTGTGTATAATGTTTAATGTGTTCGTTGGCCCACCAAAAACGGTCTTGCTCTAAATGTGATACAATTTGACTCAAACATATCGTGTCTGCTGATCAATTTCATGTCGGCTTGATTGGTGGAAGAAGTGTAGTATTCACACCATCCAAATACGAAAGCATCTCAAGAAATGATGCCCCGATTTAATAACTTATGAATTGTTTATTTCTCTGTCTTTTAAAATAGTTGATGGTCAATTAACCAACATCAACAGAAATTGGAATTTGCCAATAATGCACCAGTCAGAAAGTTCTGCAATGATGTACGAGTTATTGTTGTAGCCTTGATCAATATGAAATCCACACATTTCATCAGGACATAGTGATTAGCTGTAGTGAAGCTAAAGTAATGTATTATTTTCCAAGGATGATTTAGCCATGTCATCACCATAAATCATTTTGGAGTTTAGCATTTTCCATCAAGCGCAGTCAAAGTGCCCATCAATTAGATATGCTTTGCACATCAACTTCAGAAATAAAAGAGGGAGAAAACAAAACGTTTAAGCTCACTAAATCTTTTCAGAAGATGAAATTCTTCTGAGGAAGGCTGAGACGCCCGCTCTACTCATAAAACTGTTTCAGCGTGAATCCCTCCCCCATACGCCAATGTTCCGTTCTGATATTGCCATTTTACTTTCACCATTTTCATTTAGATTATTCTCTCATCCCCATCGGACCCTTCACTCCCATCATTTCTGGAAATGTGATTTCAACAACTTAACTGCACAGTCTCAAATCATTCCTCTCAGTACCACTCACAATCATCATCATCATCATCTTGACTTCATATGGAGGAAGCTTCAGTAAGCAGTGCTAAAGTTTCATCACACTTCAAAAGTTCCAAGCATTTCTCACAAAAAGCTCTTACACAACAAAGAGGCTATCATTGTTTTTTCACAATGTCAGCGCTATCGTCAGCCATGTAGTTTGGAAATATTTGCAGGTCATCTTCTGTTGCATGTTTGACCGGATGTGACTGGAGCAGTGATGAAGAGAACCAGAGAACCAAGAATGTAAAGGCAGAGTAGGTGAGAACCACTTAACATTGAAACCCACTGCAATGATGTTCTCGTGGCTTCATGAGACGCTCACCTGGCGCATGCTTAGCCCTGAGATCCGCAGTGCACCTTCAGATGCCAAATCTGTCCTGTAAAATGTTTGGCGTGGGCCTGTAAAAGGTTTACACGCTACAAGCTGCCGTTTCTTTTAGGCCAGCTGGGCGTAGTTTGGTCATGAGTTTCACACGGTCACGGCAAGGGAGGGGGAGGAGCTAAGATGTAGACAAGATTTCAGCTCCTTAATAGCCAAGAGGTTCACGACAGAAAACTCGACACAGCAGTGTTAACACAGGAAGCCCTGTTCAGGTTTTCATTTCACCACTTATATTGTCTTACGTTTCTGTTTCGTTTCACTGCAGATTTTTTTGTTCTTGAGTCAGTCTGATTAGTCAAAAGACCAGTTGTTGAGGTGAGACTTGTCCGTATGACCGCCCGCCGGTCCGTATGACCGCCCGCCGGTCCGTATGACCGCCCGCCGGTCCGTATGACCGCCCGCCGGTCCGTATGACCGCCCGCCGGTCCGTATGACCGCCCGCCGGTCCGTATGACCGCCCCCCGGTCCGTATGACCGCCCGCCGGTCCGTATGACCGCCCCCCGGTCCGTATGACCGCCCGCCGGTCCGTATGACCGCCCCCCGGTCCGTATGACCGCCCGCCGGTCCGTATGACCGCCCGCCGGTCCGTATGACCGCCCGCCGGTCCGTATGACCGCCCGCCGGTCCGTATGACCGCCCCCCGGTCCGTATGACCACCCGCCTGCATGTTTACGTGTTTTAGTTATGAGTCTAGATGGAAGACACGATGCCTGTGGGCGCGTGGGTGTTGGCAGGATTAAGAGAGCTGTAGAGAAATCATAAATTATACTCTTTTTTTGGCTCAACCAATTTATCCATTTAGTTTGTCTGTGCATTCAAAGTCTATGCGTTGGAAAAGTCTTCGACACAATGTGTCGGATGAGCTGTTTCATAATCAAGGCAAGATACACGCACGCCTTGTAAATCTGCAGATAATATGGCAATTATTAATTCACTTCTGAATTTTTTATGCATTCATTAAGTGCCACATATGCCTCATCAGGAGGGTGCAGCAGTACTGTAATTAAATGTACAATAAATCACTGCAAGATGCAAATAGTGTGTGTGTGTGTGTGTGTGTGTGTGTGTGTGTGTGTGTGTGTGTGCGTGCGTGTGTGTGTGTGGGTGCGTGTGTGTGCGCGCGCCCATGTGGGCTGCTGTGTGCCCAAAGTTAGTCCCCAGAGTGGCTTGTCTACCTACAAACATTGCCGAAATTGGGCCTTGAGGATTAATTGGAACAATAAAAACCTGCCTGTGGTGGATCCTGTGTCAAATAAAACACACACACAAATAAACACACACACGCGCAGTGAAACTTAACACCACAGTTACAAACTAACTGCGTCGAACACTTGAGTTTTCATCGAGATTTACGGATGGCAACATTTAATGGCATTCATTGTTGTCGATAAGAAACGTAAGCCGCAGAAACAAAAAACAAATCCCAACTGCTTATGCTTATACAGTAGATGTAGTGTTTCTTGTCAGCCTACATATTTCAGCTGCTTATGGAATGACGAAAATAATTCCAACGGGGATGAAAAGGCGGTGTAACAACGTGCCTTTCAATGACATGCCAGTGATTCCAATGAAACCTTTAACTTCCTTCCTTCCTGCTAATATCCTGTGAAATCCAGCAGCAAACTTAATTTGAGCGAAGAGCTGAACCTGAACTAAGCGGATTGAGTTAATAAATGTATTTTCCCATTTAACGGTTTGATTTCTCTAAAGCCTGTTTACAGGGAGGCTCCCAATGATCTGCCGTACACACAAATCTGCTTACATTCCCATAAATCTATTATCTGCACTCCACCTTGTTGTGAGTCACTGAGTTTTTTTTCCCGTGTCTCGTGTCATGCCCAGATACAGTGTTGTGTCGTGTTCCCGAGCCGCGTCTGGAAACAGCTGTGTACAACACCACTGATGTTTATTCAATTCAGCGTCGTCTTCGGTTTAAAAAGGGACCTGAATACTGTGTTTTGTTGCAACTACGGAGCCGTTTTTCAACCGATTCATTGTTGGTGTTGATAATGGGTTGTACAACGGATCTAGAATTCATCAGTAGCTTCTCACGGTTGCCGAGCAAATCATTTTCTTTTGATTAGATATGTACACACAACGAGAGGTTTATACACACCTATTTTGGTCTAAAAGGGAGAATCAATTTTGATTCCTAATTGAAATTGCATGGTCCACGGAATTCTTTAATATTCATCTAAGGTGCCTTGCATTTCTGTAGCTTTTTTTTAATAAAACGACGTAATTCGGTACACGGCTTTTACTCTGACTTGATTAATTTCAGCTAGGTGGATGGAGATAAAAGATGGAGACCATGTTCATTAAATCACTTCTCCTACTTTTTCTTGTTAGACTTAATGATGTTCGTGATTACCTTATTAACCCTCCTGCTCCTTTGTCATACAAAACAGTTTTGTTTCTGTGACAATGGAAATGAGTGGGTCTGCTGATTACAGTAACATACTGATAGGTAAAACAGATATATATCCAGATTCAAAAATAAATTACAATTACATCCAAAATATTTTCCATTAGTCCACTGTGATATAATTCAATATATATTTATATTAAGATTAGGTGTAGAATAAAGTTTAGGATATAGCGAAGGGATGGTGTATGTAGATTTCTTTTTTTAATGTTACAGATAGCGAGTAGACCATCTGTATAGCATCTACAGGCACACATTTGGGACTCTCAAAACAAGCGTTGCCTGATTCAACACCCCTGTTTTGACTTAACCTAAATAAACTGTAATGATCGGTGACTAAAGTCTGAAATAATATAGAGCGAGTGATGGCAGAGCCGTAAAATGTCGCTTGGACTCATCAAGCTGGAAGTGATATGCACTTGACAAGGAGAAGGAATGTTTGTGCCATAGATTGCATATGTTCCAACCAGAAATCCAGCTGTGAGTAAAGAATCCATCACTTTACCTTCAATGCAGTACAAATTACATTATAATGGGTGACTCCTTTTAGAGAATGAAGCCCTTTGAGTCTATTTGAGTTCTAAGCAACCTGCACACACATAGTTTGAAGTACAATAGACCAACATTTCTTCTGTAGCAGGTCAAAGCTGTGGGCTGGAAAACCTTCGTGTAGCATGTGTGAAGTGAAGTGGGCATATATATATATATATATATATATATATATATATATATATATATATATATATATATATATATATATATATATAATAATTCCTGCTTCACATTTTTTTATGTTCAAAATACCCAGTGGACTCAGCAATACTTGTCTTATACCAATCAGTATGACAACTTGTCATTTGCCAAACTGGTCTGGAACTCTTTTACCAGCAATGTTGGCTATTGACATATGAAGAATGGGTTGTGTCTTCTACCAGTTTAAGCTAGTAATGAAACCAGATTTAATAAAACCAATCAAATAAGTTCTGTCTGCATGACAGGGATTGTGAAGAGAAAGACAATATTACGCATAAAATATATTATTATTTTCTATCGTTTGTCATAATCATATGTGTTAGACATTTAGGGTATATATTAGGACTGTGTACAGTGAAAGATAACAGTTTACACAATTTCTTTTAAAATGCAGCTTTTTGATGCAAAGGCTGAAATAAATTGTTAAAGAATAATATTATAAAGGAAATAATTAACATTTTATTATAAAGAGAGGTATTACTATTTTAGAAGTATCAACATTTTCAGGAAATTGCATGAAAAACAGTATGAAAATCATAGACATCTCATTGAAATTAATTAGTAAGTGAGTAAAGTAATAATAAACTGTAGTAGTAGTTGTAATATTCGTGGTGATAGTGTCATGGTAGTTAGAGCAGTAGTATTTAATTATTATAAAGTATTAAAAGCAGTACATTTATTTAAAGTATTACAGTTTGAGTAGTATTAAAAGTATTACATTAACACATATCTAGGATACATTTAAGTAAAATGTAAGAGCTAAGGATTGTGGCCTTATTTAGTTGTATGAATGTTTCTCCATCTGGTTGTGAAAAAGTGTATTATATTGCAGTTGTTTATAAATATTTGGGGGGAAAAATTATTTTCAAGATTACTACAGTAGCTGTAACTTTTGTTTGGGACAATACATTTCTTTTCTCATTTAAAAGATACAAAGTTAGGTCCTATAGCCAAATGTTTGTGCATATGTTTGGGAAAGTTCATTACACTGGAGCTAGATAAAACTGTTGATGTGGTCACTTCGGATGCAGTATATTGAGTTTGATAAATGTTTGTTATTCTTTCAGATTTGAATTTCTGAAGAGTTTACAAAATAACCAGTAAGTAACATCAGTATGTTTCACAGAGGCATCATGTTTTATTATCCACTAACCAGTATTCGCTGCTATGCATTTTCTAGCATAAAAAGTTGGGGAGAAACAGTGTTCCAGAGAAGAAGAATGCTGAAGAACTATACTCTGGCAGGTTTTCAAGCCTCCCCACTAAAGATCTCACAATGCATTGGTTGCATAAGTGTACACATCCTTTATAATGGGGGTTACAATGTCTCCTGATTTAATTAACCAATCACATTCCAAATCATGTACAGAGGTAATTTGCCGTAACCGGAAATCAATTGAGGTGATCCTGATTAACCTTAAATAAAATCAGCTGTTGCTGTAGGATCTCATTGAAGGTTTACACATGGCAGACATAGCCAAGGTCCACAGGAAGCAAACAAAAGATGTAGAGTGATACAGATCAGGAGAAGGTCTGTTAAAGGCTTTACATGTGTCAGTGAATACTGTGAAGATCATCATTAGGTAGTGCGTGTCTAGACTTTGTATATTTACTACTATCCACATATAGTTTGAAAACAGACTTTGTATATTTACTACTATCCACATGTAGTTTGAAAACAGACTTTGTATATTTACTACTATCCACATATAGTATGACTTTGTATATTTACTACAATACACATATATTTACTACTATCCACATATAGTATGACTTTGTATATTTACAACAATCCACATATAGTTTGAAAACAGACTTTGTATATTTACTACAATTTGTATATTTACTACTATCAACATATAGTTTGAAAACAGACTTTGTATATTTACTACTATCCACATATAGTATGAAAACAGACTTTGTATATTTACTACAATCCACATATAGTATGAAAACAGACGTTTGTATATTTAATACTATCCACATATAGTTTGAAAACAGACTTTGTATATTTACTGCAATCCACATATAGTATGAAAACAGATGTTTGTATATTTACTACTATCCACATATAGTTTGAAAACAGACTTTGTATATTTACTACTCCCCAAATAAAGTATGAAACTGGAGTCCTCATCCAACAATGTGGGTCTTCTATCTATCCAAATCTGGGCCCACAAAGCCCATTCTCTAATTGCAGCTTTATGTGTGAGTTTGTGTTTGTGTGTGTGTGTGTGTGTGCGCGCTCACATGTGGGTCTGTTTGTTTGAGTGAATGCATTTGTGCCCTGTTGCACAGAGTCTGTGTTTTCTGGTCAGACAGGTCAAGTGTTCAGCAGTCTGATTTATGCATTGCTTTATGAAACTGCTTTATGCATTGTAGTGTGTGTGTGCGTGCGTGCGTGCGTGCATGTGTGTGTGTGCGCTTCCATGCATTTTTCTGTATGTGACATGACTCTAGGTCCTTTGGATTTGGTTTTGGGCAAAACATACATTTTGCATAGTGTTAGAATTGCAGTTACTTTTTGCTTTATGTGTTACCAGTTAGTGAAGGCGGTGTTTCTCAACACCGCTCCTCATCCTGCACGTTTTAGATCTCCACCTGCCATAACATACCTGATATACCTGTATACCCTGCTCACTGCACTATAGTCTTATCAGCCTTACTGTTGTTTGGTTTAGTATGTGTATTAATGTGTGCAGTATATTGCAGTCGGAGACTCTTGTTGAGTGTCCTTTGTTTAGAGTAAAATTCCTCGTATGTGTACGCATACCTGGCAAATAAAGCTGATTCTGATTCTGAAGAACTTGATAATGATCTGATCATTTGAATCAAGTGTGACAGAGCAGGGCGAGATCTGAAACGTGCAGGGCAGGGGGTCGCCCAGGAGCAGGGTTGAGAAACACTGGGTTAGGGGTTATAGTTTAGGTTTAGGCATTAGTGTTATGTTAGTGAAGTCAGGGTTTGGTTAAAGGTTAGTTTTAGGGCCAGGGCCGAGTGAACATGGGGTTCTGGGTCAGGGTTCGGTCTCTGAGCCCACATGGATAGAACGACAGAGTGTGCTTGTATGCATGCGTGTTGTGGCGTCTGAACTCCTCCAAAGCAGCTGTTTGAGGGGTTTAACAGGCTTCTCTCCACTAATGCATCAAAGCCACAGGGGAGATCAGAGAAATATTGGGGGTTGCAGAGTTGGTTCAAGTCTGTCAGCTCATCAACACTTATGACCAGGGATATGATTCTTTTCCGTTTGTCTCTCTCTGTGTGTGTGTCTTCATTACTGCGAGTTTGAGTTTGAGTGTGTGTGTGTGTGTGTGTGTGTCTGTATGTCCATTAGGAACTGAAGGGACTGTTAGTAGACCTCCTGCTCTCCTTTGCCCTTCTTATTTCCTATGGGGATCTGTTAAGTGGAGCTGTCCAACGTTCTGAAAAAGAGCCCTGGTGCTGAAATGCAATAGCTGTCTCTTGAGTGAGAGAGCTTTATCCTTCAGAGTCTGAGATCCGTGCAGGAATGTCTGCACTAATGGACAACATGTAAAATTATCTCCATTTTGTTTCGAGAGGCTTTCAACGTGTAGGTATAGTATGGAAAACATTCTGCTGAACCCTCTGTAACCACTGTCAGCCTTCTGTGTCTATTCAACGATGCATTCAGGTCTGGGATCCATTCTGGATCTTAAATGAAGAATAGGACATATGAAATTAAACGCCCCTAAACAAGTAACCATTCCAGTTCATCTGCCAAAGATTGGTGGGACATTAATATGGTGACCTAACAGTCAACTGGGTCCGAGCTAGCTAGTCCACCAGACTTACGCAGCGGCTAGCTAGCTCCCTGTTCATCTGACTCCGCATTGCAATGGTTGAATATTATACACACCGTAGCACACAGGCATGCCCATACAAACCTATGCTGTGGCAAAATAATTGCTAGCTTCCTGGAAGAGGAATTAATATAATATCAAATTGTGTATGCAACTTTTGTTCAATTCAAATTGTAACTGTCATATTCAAAAAGAAACCATAGTGCATCCTACCGGGAAGCATGTTATATTCATTCTGTTTTTGTCTTGCTAATTAACATACCGTAATTTGTTTAATATGGAATATGCCAAATAGAGCGACAAACCCTGAAATTGTCAATTAGCTAATTGTTACTTGTATCTCAGAAATTCTGTTGTGGATTCAAGCCATTCGTAGAATTTTGCTGTCCTTCATCGTCGTTGACTGAGGGATACAGTAGGATCAGAGTTACTTACATTCACTCATTTCTGGGTTTGTATTGTAATAAAATGATGTCTTTGGATGAAGCTATGAAGAGGTTTCGGTTTGCGTTTTTCCGTTTATTTGTTCAGTTCAGTCTTGTTGGTGTATTGCTTTCGCCTGCGTCTCATTAACCCCTTGTTAAGTCCCGATTTATGTTCCACCCGCTCTACTGTTTCTTAGATAGTCATTGTTTGATGTCACCGGTGTTGTGTGTTTCTTGGTTTATGTTCCTGAGAGAAAAGCATTGAATGTAAGTCAGTCCTTGGATTAAAGAGCTATTTCTTTACATTCCTCTGGGCTGGTGTCCTGCCTCCTACAACCGTGGATGTATTACATCACAGACACCATTGGAAAACATTCGCTCAAACAGAAAGGACAAGTTATTGGGTTAAATTGTTAGTTGTTAAGCCTTTTTATGTTTGTGCCATAACAAGCTCCCCAGGTTGTTTCATTGTATTGTACATGCCTCCTCACCCTGGGTTGTTTGTTAACCCTCAACTCGACTGTGACTGTAACCCTCGGTTCTCCAAGATCCGCAAAGACAGTAAAACAAGACTTCATTAGAAGTTCACGAGTCAATATTTCCACCAGAACATGTTTCCTACAGCTTTGAGTTACATTCATGCCCACTGCAGTTGGCTGGCGGGACAGTCCTGCATGTCGGGAGCTAGGCCTCGCCACAGTCACATCGTGCACAAGGCGCGTTATGGAACGATACATGCTCGCGCACATCGACCCACTCCAAGTGTCACACGTTATCCTCTACATAATCACAATAATACGTTGTCATCATAACCCCTTTCCACCACCAGACCGTGCTCACCACTGCACTCAACGTGAAAACCAACCAGCCCGAGGAATCACGTACACAACGACGTCGGGAAGTCACTCTGCCATCCGCCGGTCACGCTTCCCTGAGCGCGTGGTGTCGTCTAAGGCTTTACGATGAAGGCATACACCCCTAGGCTATAGCAAATTGACTGGGGCCCAGACAAAAAAGAGATGCGTAAAAACGTAGTGCTCGCGTTGTGGTGACCGGAAATGAGCACTTTACAAATTCTGTGGATATACTGACAAGCCTCTTGACAGATCCACAGCTCACGAGCCGCGGCTGAGATCTTATGATCTACTTCCAGGGTCTGTTTGTTGGTGGAAGAGGCGTTTGTTGGTGGAAGAGGTGGTTGTATTTACTAAGTATACAAAATACAGCTCTCTAGAGTATCTTGTTACAAAAATAATTGGCCTGGACCCCGGAATATCTTAGTGGCCCTGTATCAGAAGACCAGCTTTATTGCTGCCATTAGTTTGTATCCTGGTTGGGTTTTGTCAATGGTGCCATGGAATCCACATTCTCCAAGCATTCGTTTGCAGGCATGCACTTCCTGTTTCAGTGAATTGTCCAATTAAATGCAGAATTGCTTGACAATATTTTTCATGAAAAGACAGTTTTGAGTATTTCTCTTTTTACTGCTACTAAAAAGTTTTTTTCAACCTCATAACAATAAGCATTTCCTAATTGTATTGGTCTTTTTTGGGGCAGAATAACTATGTGTGTTTCTGAAGTTTAGTGTAACTCAGCTAAACAGGCTTCAAACTAAACTGTTCCATAACTGAGACAGGGTTTGAGACTACATAATACCCAATAATGGTTATTTTTCAATAAAAGTATTCTATTACTTTCAGTGGTCATAAGAAGTGATAGAAACCTGTTTGTTCATGTTTAAAATAGCTTTATGATATTTTTACATTTAAATAAGTTCAGTAACATTAATTAGACTTAAGCTTAATAAAAAAAACTATTTTCTGGCCCAGATGACTAGTCAGTTCTCGCCCAGTTGGCAAGTGGCTAATACTTTTATATACACCAAAATGTTCTGTCAATATCCTGAGCACATTATTCCAAGGAACAGCTTGCATTTTCTGTAAATAATATCTTGAGGTAAAAGGAAAGGTATACTTTTACGTTTTTGTCTGGGAGAGTTTCACTTTTTTTAAACCTGGGGCAGGTGAGGGCCACAAATTGTTAACAATTACATTCCAATGTTCCTTAGTGTTTTAGAATAAGTTGCTTATTATCTAAATGTACTCAATCCTGCATGCATCCCTCTTTGCCAGGATAGGCTGTTCGGGTCGGGCAGGGCATAGAGTAACATAATAGAATGGAGATCAAAGTGCAGCTGTTGTTGAGTTGGTAGTAGCGAGAAGCCCACGCGCTTTTATCCAGGCCCGGATCCAGAAAGCCTGGCATTGTCCCCAGATTTGGTTATCCATAAACTTCACTGCTCCTAACGTTGTGCCAAGGTTATTACATAATACGCACAGCGCACTTTGGCGTTAGTGTCTGAATTCGAGCTTTCACCGCTGCGTAATTAACATAACTCCATGACGACTGCCCGCATGACGTGACGTGTGTGTGCGTGCACCACGTGCACATGCTGAAATGGCAGCCGCGAAGCGTCGCATACCCATCAGCGTAGCATGAAATTTCTCACCTCCTTTCCCACGATAATAACCGGCCAAAGTACATTGAGGGATCATAGCCATTTGTTTCGCTTTCTGGCAGATGTCAGGCTATTTGGCTCAAGGGGCTCAGTGAAGCTGAGAGTCCTATGGACCAGCTGAGGATTTGACCTAATCATTAACATTGACTTTAATGTTATGGCTGTTAAACCTGGCAAACAGGCAAATTAACCTAATAAAAGTAGCCATGAGACAGGGTTTATGTTAACCTGCTGCTGGTGTGGCCGCCATTATTGAGATTATGGATATTTTGAGCGTACCATGTCTTATGTTGGTTGCTCTGAAGCGGAAAGGTGGAAAAAAGAACGAGTCGGGGGCAGGTTTGATACAAACAAAACGATTTTCTCTGTTGAGTTCTTCTCAAACATTCGTACACAACAAAGGACGTTTCCCAAGGTACGACATAAAACCTGTCAGTGATGAATAAAACAAGGGGAACATTGACTACAGAAACCGAGGGTGTGCCTTGTCTCTGTGTGGTGGAGAGGTCGCTGGCGGAGGTGGACTGTCTCTCCGCTTGTCCCCAAACGGAACCAGTCTATTTCCTTTTTTTCAAAATCACCTATTCCAAATGAGGTGACCACATCCTTCGTCTCTCGAGCACTTGTTACTAGTGAACTGCTTGTGCCTGCATAGGAGGAGGACAACAGGTGATTGGTGCCTTCAGGTGTGCCTGATTGCCTCTGATTTCCTGTACTTTATATTACAAATAGTCACACTGTTGGCAGGGCGCATCACTTTGGTCTAACTCTCTCTTTCTTTTCTGTAAATATTTAGCCAGTAAAAATGCACTGGGAGTGGAAATCAAATGCTTTATGTTGTTCTAAGCAATCTACAAAGGACCCACGACGGGCAATACAATAGCTTCAGTGCAGTGCAGAATATTAAAATCAATAGTGCACCATCACGTCGGATTCAAAATAGATGGTAGATTTCCGCTTGCCAGCGTAGCCTGACATTTGAATCATTTTGTAAAGTATTAAAGGGATTATTCTAAGTCCACACCCATGTAATATGATGTAACATTGCATGAAATGCATTTTCTAAAGGCCCCGTTTTACCCTAACCCTTATAGGCACTGGTACAACTTAGCTATGACACCCGGCAAATCTGGAGCGTTATACAGCCTTACCTTGGAGCTTCTCTGCTCACCCCCTTCGCCTTTAATGTCTGCTCTGGCATTTCCTGGTTTACAGCTAAAGCAATTAATTTTTAATTTAGGTAAAGGGGAGAGTCACCTTTTTTCTTCCCTTTCTTTAAATGGTCCTGGAAGGTTACATGAAAATGTATTTTGCTGAAGGGAGAGCCACGCATTTCAGAGAGATCTACGGTCCTGCCGGTGTGCCTTATTATAAATAATGTACACTCGCTACTATACCGTTAGCTATGGTTGACCTTCAGTGGGAAAAGGTGTAAGTCCAGAAAAACTTCGTTTTATTTCCATGGTTGTGGCTTTGAGAAGCATTCTGGTTGAAGAGGGCGAACACATCCGCCTTGGCCCGGTCAACCGAGCCAGTGTGCCCTTTTGGTTATGGCTGATATTGAATCTTCTGGGATTTAGTAATTTTTTCATCACTATAGAATATATCACTTGCACTGTACGGTATCCTTAAACCATACGCCTTTTATGTGTTTTAATTGAAATTCTGCTAGGTCACTGTTACATTGGAAATTATTTGTTTGCATGGGCCCCAGGCTACAGATTTGTTTAATTAGAGCTGTGCTCCGGTCTCATCCGGGAATGACAATTGATGTTGGGTTGGAAATGGCTGAGATAGCTGAACTGTGAACGACGATCACAAAGAAACACGTCTGTTTTCAAGTGCGTTTCTCTTCAGTTTAATTAGCATTTTTAGCTTGGAAAACGCTCTGTGGTTAACGGAGGTGTCATACAGGCCACTGAGTATTTCCAGGTTGTGTCAGGATGTTCCAGCGTGACGGTAACAGTTAAGTGGCTGGCGTACTCTATATCACAGATCACCTTTAAAACCAAGATTTTGGGGTGAAAATATTTTCCCAGATAACAAAATACCAAGATGCTAATCCTAGTTTTTGACAGCGGAGAACACTTATCAAACACTAATCAGAACAGCCCACCGATTCTGCACTAATGCATTTAGCCTGGGGGTCTCTGGTATCCATTGAATACTGGATTAATTAATTAGGTATCACACCCTTGTCATTTTTTACTATTTGCTGAAAATGTGTATCTGTTTAGAATCCTCCCATCAACATGTTCGCCGAGCTAATGACTCCACTAATTAGAAATGAGGATAGCATGTCTTTCTACACCAGAAATCTGCAATGTTTTGCCCAGGAGTGCAAACTTATTTGTTACAGTCAGTATACGTGTATTTGCTTGTGCACATATTTTCTCTCATGGGAGAGAAAAAAATGAATCTGCTGGTTGATTCTTATCTACTTTCCTGCGGAAATAATGCAGAGACTTTCCATTTTGAAGTTTTATCTGATTGGAAAAATACATTGCAGTGCTGCATTTCACGACACTAGCAACAAGCTGTCATATTTTCTTCCAGTAATTGCAGGTGTGTCTGGTTGAGATCAGTTTGTAATTAGGGACCCATATATATTTTTCCACTGTTCCAAGGACATTTCTGAGTGACATGGCACCACGGTAAACGTTGGAATGATGGAAACAACGTTGTGACAGTCGTCTTGTTTCCTAGCACTGTAGTGTCATCAATTTCATCAACAAAAAGACAATATCTCATGGGCTTTCGGCAACCTAATTAAACGGAGTCAGAAAATAAAGCTTAGTTAGTCTTAGTGTTTTAAGGAGCAGGTCTTGGTTTTTCCACTGGGCTCAGTTGCCACAGGGCATGGAAACCAGCAAAACCAATTCAATGTATTATTTACTACTTCAACTAGCTCTTGATATGAGTGCCTGTTAATTGTTTTAAATTAAATTATTGAATATATATACTTCTAGATTCAAGATATGCAATATGGATGATATTCAGACGTTCACAACAATTGCTTGAGCTGTAGACAAACACATCCTCAGTCACCCTTTAAGATGGTGGTGACATGATGGAGAGATCTCTGAGATCCTCTCCAATACAGTTCAAAACCTGGAACATGACATACTGTAGCTCTCTCTCTCTCTCTCTCTCTCTTGGAACAAAACAAAGTGGGATAAGGCACCAGCGCTAGCTTACGACTCAGCGTTATTCAATTCACAATCCCCTTTCCCTGAGACTCCCGTGGCGAGCCATCTCATTCTGATTGACCCTGATCCAATTGCTTTTATTAAACCGTATAAGACACTTGCACTGCCAGTAGTTGTCATGTTATTTCGTAGTGTTAAATGTCATTTGTGCTTGAGGCAATGTTATGGGTGTTGTTGTGCCACAGCTGTTTGAATGCGTAACATTTTACATAGACACAAGTACAGTTAACATCCATATTTCCTCAGAATACGTGGGATCTAGGCCAGGCACTATGGCTGCATGCACATAATGAAGGGGGAAAAATGATGTGAATTACATCAATTCCATACCAAGAGTGTGTGACACAGCATGGAGTATTATCGCCTGGATGTTGTACAGCCAACCCCAAACGCTGAGTGTGATAGGATATGGCGTTCGGAGAGACATTGTACGGGGGTCACGCAGCAGGCGAGAGCGCTCTGTCCATCCGCTGTCGCCTGGCGGAGATGGATGCTTGGGGTGTGTCGACTGTGTGTGTGTGTGTGTGTGTGTGTGTGGTGGGGGGGTCTTCTGGGCTGCCGGCGTCAGTTGACAGTTGCCGTTGGTTGACAGTCTGATGTCTCGACACATCTTGGGCGGATGCGAGGGAATCGACATGGGTGTCTGATGTTAGCTCTGCTGTTGTTTTTTGTTATCCAAGGAGCACATTATTATCTGGGCTTAGAGTGGCATCTAGGCCATGGGTGGCGGTGATCGGAAGTGCTTGAGCTTAAAGTTCAACCCTACTAAACACTGCTGATAACGGCTTCCATATTTTACTAGTGGTATTGATCTGAAAGTACATTAAGTCCTTACATATGACAATAACTCCAGAGATGACTGACAGTAAGCCTATAGCCTGACAACCAAACGTCATTCTGGAGTCTGGACAAAATCATCCAGGTTGTCTCTGACATATACATCTTCTGTTAATGATCTGTTTCCTGTAGGTCCACAGGAAACACTATAGGGCAGATCAACGTGGAGAGAGGCCAGCTAACACCTGCCACGATGAATGGATGTGGGCTTTGTTAGGAGGACAGCCGAGTTGTGGTGTGAAGGGTGGGATGTTGTAGTCAGATGAAAGGCAGGAGAGAGGGAAGGATAGGCAAGAGTGATTACAGTGGATGTAGAGTGGATTTGGGGTGGGTGTTGGTGTCAGAATGGAGAGAGTGTCCAGTGTTTTCTTCTGGGATAGTGTGGGAAAGAATGTTTGAAAGTAACGTTGAGGTAACGTTGAGACGTAGACTGTTGTTGGAGATTTTTTGGGCAAGATAGATTGGCTGAAGATATGACGGTGCTAAAGGTGGGTGTCGTGTGACGATATGAAGGGAATAGAGGTGGATGTCGTATGACGTTATGAAGGGAATAAAGGTGGATGTCATGTGAAGATGTGAAGTAGGAAAAGGGAGATGTCCTATGAAGATGTGAAGGGAATAAAGGTGGATGTCATATGAAGATGTGAAGTAGGAAAAGGTAGATGTCCTATGAAGATGTGAAGGGAATAAAGGTGGATGTCATATGAAGATGTGAAGTAGGAAAAGGTAGATGTCCTATGAAGATGTGAAGGGAATAAAGGTGGATGTCATATGAAGATGTGAAGTAGGAAAAGGTGGATGGCTTATAAATTCTGTACGCTTAGGGGCTAAAGGGTTTTTGTGTTAAGGACACAGGGCTTTAAGGTTCCACAGTAGATAAGGGGTAAGGCGAGCAGTGGAGATTTTACCTCTGTAGGCAGAACTCCCTTTTCAGCTTGTTTAAATCTCTCTGAATCTCTCAGACGTTTGGCTGTCATCTTTAATCCTACCCCTGACCTGAACCCTGCAGTCGTGTCCATTTGATACGCTTTTAACAGGACGCTGGTAGGAAAGGAGGAAGCTGTCTGGCACTGTTGTCTTCATATAGGTGGAGCTACAGCTGTTTATCAGATCCATTTTGATTTGGTCATCTGTAAGGGTCCAAAGGAAAATGTCTCCATTTCATGTTTTGATGTATTACACAAAGTAATTGACTAGCCACTAGAAATCGCACTCAGAGCAATGGCGCCGAGAATGACGTCTGTCATTGGGATATCATTATTTTTTATTGACAAAGAGTGCTATTGTTAATATGTTACTGTCTCTTCAAATCCAAATAATTAGTCTGTCTAGTGAAAGAGAACAATCGCGTTCTGCCACAAAGAATGAATGGGCAACTTGTAACTGAATGTGCATTCTAAAAGCAACAGGATCAGCAAAAACAGTTCTACTGCAGATCAGCATTCTGCATTATGCAATCGCTTTCCATTTGATCACCAGGTCATCTTAAACACGGGCGATTGACCACTCCGCTTTTACCCCTAACACGTTTTGAAAGATACACATTTACATGCTGAAATTTAACGTTGTCTCTCAAAGTATCCATTTAAATAGACTGGCGTAGATCGTTATTCCCCGGGCTTTAAGTAAAACGGCAGAAAAGGACCTTCTTTGTTTGGACAATTAGCCAAATATGCTAGGAGTCCAGCAATGCAGCAGTGGGCCGTGCTTAGAGAACCGCGAGCAATCCGATGACTATTTCCTGTTTAATTGTGCATACATCTGCGATCAATACAACCCAGGCCATCAAGTGAAATGAACCTTATACAGAAAAATCCCTCTAATATCCTCTGAAGGATAATGGGCCTTCTTTAGGGGAAAGGCGAACTGCGTGGGAAATGAGTGACTGGATGGAGGATTCTGCTCCGCAACAAGGTAGGCTAATTGCAGCTAGCCTCCGTGAGTGAATGAGGCTCATCTCAGGGAAAATTGGATGTTTCAGATGAGACAGATCTAAATAGCGTGTTCTCAGACGATTGTAACCCTCGTCGGGGCTAAGGAGGGGCCGTGATGAATGCCCAGCTGTATGTTTCTTAGCATACAGTAACGATGATTACCGTGTTCTCCTTGGCTGAAGGCCATTATTCACGGCAACAAATCTGATTTATCGTCGGTCGTAAGCCTTCTGGTAGGCGATTATTGAATGAGAATCATGTTGATCACAGTGTTAGCATGTTTCCTGTCTTTGTGCCGTTGCAGCAGTGGCTTGTTTCCCGAAGGACGGTCGGTCACTGTGTCCTATTGGTTTTTGGTTTTTGGCAATCAATGTACCTCGAAGTCATCTCTGAATACAGTAAGCAACAACCAAACGTGAGAGACTAGAGAGATTAAATTATTAATTGTCAGTACAAGAGTCAAAAATGATTTATCATATTATAATTGATTTTTAATTGCACGTTTTGGTTAAACATTGTGACAGTTTGACCTGGCAAGCCTCACGTGTTTAACTACTCAATAGTGATGTGGATCACAGAAGTGTGGTAACACGTGTGACAACATCTGCCCAGCCCCATGAATTAACTAGATGCAGAAGGAACGATAATGTACAGTCACATGCATACAGTACACACATGGACACACACACACGGACAAACTAATGGTTGGAGAAATGACTGATTTGCTCCCACTCCTGGCAAAAACATTGTGTGAGCGTTGCGAGGCTTACAGGAATACATTTTGTATGAATACTCCACATTGCATATGCACTGGGGAGTTGCGGTCGGGAATCTGACAGATGGCAGAATGGTGTAGGAGAGAGTGAAGACCTTTCCCATACATGGACCAACATTTCATATAAATATACACACACATTCAACATAATGACATCGCATTGTTCTCGGTCGAGTTCATTTAATGTCTCGCTCCTCTTCATGAAAACATTTTGTAGATGTTATTTGGAGTCCTGACGATGACAAAACGGAGCCACGGTACAACATTGTTTGACTGGGCCGCTGTCCAACTCCTCCATTAGGATTTTGGCCCCGATGAACAGTCCTTTAAATACGTCCGAAGCCTGAGTTTGAAGTGCGCCTCGCTGTTCCTATTTTATTTACACAACATTTCCTCTCAGTTTCTACAGGGCACAATTAACAGATTAAGATGGTGTCTGCATAGCGCGTGGTTGACATTCCATTCGAAAGGCGGCACCTAAAATGGCCGCCTCAACAAAGTCAGGTAGAGTGCATCTGATGAGTGGCAGAACTGTTTACAGTCAGTGCTTGGCTTAGAATGAAAGGGGTGCTCCGGCGTTATTTTCCATTAGCACTCACCTCGCGTGTGTCGTACCCCCCCCCCACCGTCCCCGCCCCATTACTTTTAACAAAATGTCCATGACCAGTAATTGGTAGC
The DNA here is from genome assembly GCA_016801105.1 of Esox niger. Lineage (NCBI taxonomy): Eukaryota > Metazoa > Chordata > Actinopteri > Esociformes > Esocidae > Esox > Esox niger. Next base: position 5,162 of record JACXGJ010002274.1, on the reverse strand, counting down.
GTCTCTTTGTAGCCCGTGGAAGAGGAAGTAGAATGGTGCTGGTCTCTGATCAAAAAGGCCTTTCCGTGCCCCGTCATGCTCTTGATCGAGGCACTTAACCCCCCACCAGTGCGAATAACTGCCAAGTAGAAAAACATGGGAACCCCTCCGAATGGACGGCTAATGTGTGCGCAGGCGGTCGAGCCGGCCCTGATGTACACCCGGCGCATCAGCCAGTGTTGTTTCTTCAAGAGGGCATTGCTAGTTTTGACTCTGGTGTTCATACTGTGTGAGTGGAATGAACACGAGGCGGCGTAACAGAACCCACCAGTGTTAGTGTTCATAACCAAAGTTGATATCGACAGCGAGAGTAAAAACAGTCCCTTAAAAAAGACAGGCTGGGAATATATCATATTCCCAGCCTGTTTTTTTATTTACTGGTTCATTATTATTCTTTTACGGTATAACACCGTCTGTGTTTTTGCATGTTTACATGGATTGAGTTTGTTAGATTTACAGCACACGTTACTAAAATCGTTGTTCATGGAGATTCGCTTTAGGTAGCATTTTACATTACATTTTGTTTTATTATCCTGAATTTCTTGAATGCAGGTTATGGGTTCATAACAACTCGATTTGTGCAAATCCTGGAATCAGCTGGATTCCAATTTTTTACACTCCACATTTACAAACCAACATAATGTGACGTAAAGACCCTATATGTCCTGCGAATGAGGACTTTCCAAAATCTTTGTGTTTGGGTGGAACTAGTCAAAATAATTGTTTGCTGTGCACCTATGCTTTTCTAGGTGTTTCCTCCAGTGACCGATGAGGATTCTTGGTGTGCTTCAGTATGTGGTGTGTGTAGTGAGAGATTTTATGGGATTTATGGACACTCATTAGCTCTACTGATGAATGGTTGTCCATACTTGATATAGCATCCAGTCCAGAGACAATAGAGCCAAAAACCTTATGGCTCCATGCAAATACTCCTCATGCAGTGAATGAAGGATCTAATGAAGAAGGTTGCTGACAATATATGTTCATTTAGTGTCCACAGGTAAATTAATTGGTTAATTGCCCCGTGACATGAGGGACGGTATTCGAACCTCTGTTTGCTTGTGTTCTTGGCAGCCGGCCACAGGATTAACGCAGGCCGTGCAGGAGACGATGGAGGCGATCTGACTTATTTAATGAATGTACTGATATTGTTCTTTTGGTTTGGTTTCTCCTGTCAGGTGAAATTCTGAAGAACCTGTCGCATTTCCCACCCCCACAACACATTTGCCACCCCCAGTGCAGCATCGGTTACGATCTGGCCCACTGTTTGAACAACATCGACGTTCTCTATAATTTCCGCAAAGTCCATTTATAAAGACACGAATACATGTTACGAAACGACATTTGTATCTGGGATTTACACACAGCATCAGAGTTATTTGTTAATTCAGCTGTTTCTTTTATAGTATTTTACACAACAGTTGCCACCCCTACCGGACTGTTTTGTAGATAACGCTGTCTAGATTATTGCGTTTCCAGCGGTGTCAGATTTATAACGCAACTATGCCCGTAAAAAGGCGAATGGTGAACACATTAACCCTCAGCTATCTAAATAATTAACTAGCCATGCTACGAGCTACGTTTTTGAATTGGCTATAAAGTAGTTAGTCTGTTGCCTGTCATTGTTTTAAAGGTTAGGGCCCTGTCTGCTGCAGAATTCATGTCTTGGTCCCAGTCCTCGGGCAGCTACCCATGCGCAATGACACACACACAGACAAACACACACACACACAGACAAACACACACACACACACACACACACACAGGTGATGTACAAACACGTGGTATTTCTTGTGCTCCATCTTCATCTCCAATTCGGGACAGTTTGGAGGAGACAGTCGGATTCTTCCTTCTAGGATCAGTTGGAAGAGACAGTCAGAGGATCCATGACTTTGGCATTGTGTGGGTTTCAGCAATGAGATGCAGAAGGGGACGAGGCATGTTCAGTGTCATCTCAGAGTGTGCCCGTACGCTTAGCTCAGATTCAGTGACTAGTACTAGATGAGATACACTTCAAGTTTAATCACGACGCCACTCTGTTGCCTTTCCGGATCGGATGCCGTATATATTCAGCTTTGGTCACTTTGCTTCTGCCTCAATGTAAACCTGGGCAGATCAGCTGGGCTACTTGTTTGACAGAGGCGGTAGTGGCCCACGCGTTTCCTGAAATTAAGGAAATGCCACTAACGACTCCAGCACCAATCACCAAAACGGACCCGGTACTCTGGTCTGCAAACATCTGAGGCCTCGCTGCCTCTGACAAACAGAGATGTATACATAGAGGAGACGAATGGGGGGTAATGAACAGATGTGAATGGATGGGAGAGGTTAGAGAGAGAAAAGAGATGGATGGACAAAAACAGGATGGATGAAGAGGGAGGCCAGAGAAAACACAGAGCAAAAAAGTTAACAGACAATACTACAGATAAAGAACCAGATTAAGTGTGAGAGAGACACAGCTGGGGAAGAGAAAAAAGAGAGCGAGGGTAAGACAAGGAGACGCGGCTGAGAGAGACGCGGCTGAGAAGGTCAGGAGGAGAGCAGGAATCGTGTCTCCCACAGAAGCTTTCCCCCTTCCCAGGTTCGGACCTCCCTCCCCCATCCCTCTCTCCTCTGAGTCACGTGACTGTCGGTTAGCGGGGCATCCCCAAGGGAACGGCCGTGGGGGGGTGGGGGGGGCCGGGGCTGCCAGCCGTGATTACAGAGCTCTGCTCAGGCCGGCTAATCAATCTCCACACTCCAGCCGCTTCCTCTGGCAGACTCTACCTTTGATCACGGTGAAAATGGGATCGCGGAGGTGAGGGAATAATGAAGAAGATCCCCTAATTAGGTGGTGGTGCTGTGGCCGTGCGTGCGTGCGTGCACGTAGGCCAGAGAGAGCCTGGGTCTTATTCTTCAGAATGTGTGGGAGGAAACGCCAGAGAGAAAAAGAGAGAGAGACAAAGAGGGAGGCAGTGGGAGAGTGACTGATGTGAAAAAACTGACAGGTCTATGATTGTGTGAGTGAGCACCTACAGTACATCTGAGCTGGAGTGACGCTGCATGTCCCTCTGTTTGCACGCAGGCACACAAGTGATGAGAGTCACTCTGAGTGACCGCAGATAATGGAGCCCGTGTTGCCGGCAGATAAAGGGAAGCACCACCAGCAATTTATCATCTCGTCGAAGAACCTCGTCATGCTGTTCATCCCTGGATGAGCTCTGATTGAAACTACAAAGAATACTGCCCTGAGAAATAGTCATTGGCTCCATCACCACTCTGGCCTGACTGGGCGGGGACTCGGGAAGCAGTAATTACCGGATCTGAAATAACGTGAAATGCTTATGTTTGGTATTTGTTTTAATATATTACCACATGAACATAACATACCCTCACAAGGTGACCTGTCAGCGGTTCTGGATCGGTATGTTTTTGTCTTGGATTTGCCTTAGGGAACAGCTCAGCATGAATTCCTCTGCAGAGCTAGAGAGAAGTGTGTGGAACAAGTGACATCATTTGCATAGAGACTGCCAGCTCAGATTTCCTGGGAAAGGAATCAATCTGCTCTGGCTCAAAGATATCCAGCTCCACCTGGGCAAATGGAGCGTACGAGCAGATTGAAGCACGACGACGTCGCGTTGGTCACACAGGGATGAAATTACATATGTTAAAGCTGAAGATGTAACGAGTTTGAATCGTGTCTGTGAATCACATGAAATCTTGTACTGTCAGGAAGTGTGATCATATATACAGTACGTTCCAGAGTTCTAAAAAAGGTAAAGTTTGATTGGCACTGCGCTGTTGAAACTGAAAGGAACTGTGAAAAGCAGTGCTCCCGACCTGAGATCTGTGGTTTGGAGGGTGTCTGAATGTGTCATAGTACACAAATGTCAAATCACCCTCAGAAATATTCTGTTGTGATGCTTCACTCAGAAATTCACAGAAAAAACAACAACGTATGAATATCATGAATGAATATAAATGCTAATTGTTTCATTGATGAACTGTTTTATTGATGTGCCCCCATCCCCCTTCAAAAAAATCAGTTAAAAAAAATATATTAAACTGTCATGAGGATTACTTAAAATGGTGAAAATTGATTATCCTATCTTGGCTCAGGTTGTAAAAGTATATCAAAATGTTTTGATGTTATAATCAATTAAATAAACTGTGTTTAGGATTTGGCAGTATGTTGTACCATAATATTTAATGGATTGTGGTGTTTGTAGTTTAATTAAAATGAATATAAATTTATGAACTATATTGCTGAAGTAAACAGGACACACTACTTATTTATCTAGTTCTATGCAATGTCCCCATGCTCAAGTACCACTGAATGTAGTCAACTAGTATTCATACAGAACAAAGCCCTGAATATATCCACAACATCTGTCTAATACTCAAACGAATACGCAGAGAGTATGACAAACAGGGAAACAGAGAGACACGCGGAAAGCCAAATGAAATCGAGAGAAACAGAGAGACAGAGAAAAACTGTGAGAAGGAGAGAGACGAGGGCAAGTCTACCTAGCCAATAGAATCTCTATATGGGCCTGCCATTACCCCTTGGTACAGTCAAAGCAACACGCCCCTCAGCGCAGAACAGGGGTTAATAACACAGGTAGCCAGTGCCTCACACCGTCTCCCGATGCTGTATTAGTCACGTACACATTAGTGCAGATGTTGTGGGGAACGGCTCGTGTCTCGGCTCCTGAAACAGCGCTGTTGGTTAGGTCGGCGGTAGCCGGTTGTCGGCCAGAACCCATCAAATGCATTGTGCAAAATGCAATTAGATGGACAGTGTGCCGCGAGACGGCAGAGACGTGGTGGCGCTGGCCCATAATGGCTCAGAGGTGCGAGCGAACTCCTCTCACTTGAGTTCACTTAGGATGAAGGCGTTTGGGTCTGGCACACACCGACAAAGACACTAAGCGCTGTGCTCAGCTGACTGCATTTGGCAAACGCTACGGCTCTTGTTTTGAATCAAGGTAGGGGGTCAGAGCGTCGCTGTGTGGCAGGGGACACGGCTTCCCGACGGCATGTTCGTGGTGTGATGACGAGCCACGTGAAGCCAGTAAGGTTGCGGGGAGGAGCCCCAGTATTTAGGTTCCTACCACAGACACCAGCTGACACACCAATGGGAG
>JACXGJ010002273.1:0-68103 GCA_016801105.1 Esox niger | reverse complement strand
GGCCTAGCCTGTCCTATGTCTCAACTAAGGTGTTAAAGACATGGTCCCTATAATCTGATTGTGGTGGAGGCCTAGCCTGTCCTATGTCTCAACCAAGGTGTTAAAGACATGGTCCCTATAATCTGATTGTGGTGGAGGCCTAGCCTGTCCTATGTCTCAACTAAGGTGTTAAAGACATGGTCCCTATAATCTGATTGTGGTGGAGGCCTAGCCTGTCCTATGTCTCAACTAAGGTGTTAAAGACATGGTCCCTATAATCTGATAGTGGTGGAGGCCTAGCCTGTCCTATGTCTCAACTAAGGTGTTAAAGACATGGTCCCTATAATCTGATTGTGGTGGAGGCCTAGCCTGTCCTATGTCTCAACTAAGGTATTAAAGACATGGTCCCTATAATCTGATAGTGGTGGAGGCCTAGCCTGTCCTATGTCTCAACTGAGGTGTTAAAGTCATGGTCCCTATAATCTGATAGTGGTGGAGGCCTACCCTGTCCAATGTCTCAACTGAGGTGTTAAAGACATGGTCCCTATAATCTGATAGTGGTGGAGGCCTACCCTGTCCAATGTCTCAACTGAGGTGTTAAAGACATGCCAGATGCGAAACACATTTTTTTCGCAGACACACACATTCTATGTCACTGATGTCCTGCTGGCTGCATACATAGCTGGGAGCTGATGGGTTCCCTGATAGGTTTCTGCCTGACTTCCAGACTGGTTCAAAAGCATCTAGAGGCTTCCTCTCCAGCACCCTTGAGGCATCTGCCGGGAACTGGAATTATAATGAATTATCTATTTATTTATTTATTCAGCTTTAATAGCAGCATTATTCTGGCAGGATAAGCTGGAGCTGTGAGGCAGACAGGGAAATGATAGGCCCCACGCTGGGTATGGAAATCAGCCAGTTTCAGTCCTGCGGTTTCTGATTCTGCCGTCCGCTGTTTTATTTTTACTCAGCTAGCGCTCCACACTCCTGCCCCATGCTACTCAGCCACTCACACGCGTGATGTGGGTTTATTGTGGTGTGACATAGTTACAGCTACTGAACTACTCTCACTGCAGACATTCACCCGCTAGGTTTGGAAAGACGTAGTAAAGATACATCAAATTATTAAATCGTATAATGTCATGAATTAAATTGGCATGATATGTTAACGTCTTCATTACCATTTTACGGGACATGAATAAATTAACAATGGTGAGCTGTTAGAGGGGTTGTGATTATTCCCAATCTGAAGCTGCGAGTCTTTTGATTCCAGGGAGGATCCTGCCATAATTGTAAACCAGTGGTTATCAAATATCTCACTGGGCCTCTCAGGCATTTGGCATTTGTATTCTTGCCCCACCCAGCTCAACTGGCTTGACCTAATCAACAGCTTGACGATCAGCTGACATGCTGAATCAGCTGTGCTAGCTCTGGAAGAGACAAAGGAGCCGTGAAGGTAGTTTCTTAGGAGAGGTTTGTGTAGGCCACTGAACTGTTAGCGATTCACATTAGAACCTGGGAAATATGTTGGACTAGGCTACTAAAAATAAACAGAATTATACAGGCACATCACCGACTCGTTACGATTTTGCACTTTCAGGCACCTTACCAGTTCTCAGCTAAACCCAGCGTCAAGACGGGCTCTCCTAACGTGGTTCTGTGTGTTCTGATCCATCACATCTCAGAGAAGGGGACGGCGAGGTTCAGGGTGTTCGCGCGTCTACGTTAGTTGATTTGATTTCATATGATTTCAGGTGTCCGGAGAGTATCCGTCCTGAGACAGTCAGACCCTGCCTCCTGCCGTGTAAAAGAGACTGCATTGTCACCCCCTACAGCGATTGGAGCGCGTGTCCTGTCACATGCAAAGCAGGTATAAATGAGACACAATACAGCCTCTCAATGTGCAATAATAAAATGTCCCCAAGTTCTGCAAACAGGTTAAGAATATTTTGGTGAATATATCTTGCATTGACTCACATACAAATACATAAATGTCTATGTCAAAATGGTTATGTGCTTTTGAAATTAGCCTCTGCTTCAAAGGTCTTCTTCATAACTGCGATCCACAACAGTGCGTCTGTCGTTAAGTGTTTGTTTCCTGGTTTCAACAAAACTAGAAAATCTGATAGACAAAACTAGGAAGCCATTGTACTCATACCATTATAAAATGATTATTCTAATTTGTTTTTCAAACGTTTCCTCTGGAGCTGAGAGAAACATCGTGTCAAAGCGATGATTTACTTTTTAGCTGTCACTCCCTAGAACATCGAGGAACGAACAAATATTGTTGCTTGGCAACATTCTTCTATATAAAGAACTGGAACAAACGGTGGTAATAAGCAAAAAGTGCCAAGACAAATTTTAAGCAATTTGCCTGCACTGCAACAACTTTTTTGTGAGCTAGGAAAGGCTTGTTAGCGTACACGTTTCTGTGATTTCCATTACCCTAGAGTACGTGTTGTATTCATGAAGTGCTTGACATGCCGCCTCTCCAGAAACATATGCTAAGCAATCCTTTATGGAGCTTGAAGAACATCCCCTGGACTTGTTTTCCTAGTCCTTTGACCTCAAATTGTTTTCAACTTGCATTATTTCTAATTTGCCTCCCACATCATCTGGCTTTACAGGGAGTGAAGGATGTACAAAAGTCCAATGTCTATGTTATTGATATGGATAGGCACTCGTATAAAGATCCTACCATATTAGCACCTTTTCTAGTGTATCTAGCTATTGCAACAAGGATACGAGCGCTGTAATATTATCCTGACAGGAATTGGATTACTGCCTGTATGTAGGCTGGATATAGACTTCCTGCAGGAGCAATAAAACACTTCACCTCCCACTCACCGAGTTGGACGGACAGAAGCAGCAGCAGAAGAAGAGAAGCAGATCGTGATCAATATGGCCACTTGATTTCATGACCTTTTCCAGACCAGCTGGAGAATACCACCATGGAACAGAGAGCTGGACACAAATGGTGCTGCTTCATTTCCTTTGTGTTCTTCGTGGGTGAAGGTTAATAACACACAGAATATATAACATTTTCATGGATCTTTTCAAGGACCTGTGATTTGCACTAAGTATGTAACGGGCGTTTAACATGCTCATTTTACATTTATAGTTGACGATGGAAATCGCCTGCTGCTTTTACCAGCTGTGTCAAAATGCTTTCTACATACGAGGCTTTTTCAAGATGATGTGATCGAAAATGTAAATTTAAAATGCCATGATGTTGTGCTTGCTTGGGGTTTTCATCCTGGTTTTAGAACTGGATGCAGTCTACTAAGGGAAAGAATAAACTTGGCAACATCTGATAGTCAGAACGGGTGACGACCTCTACGAAGATAAATGAATGTGGGATTTGATTGGGTCAGTGTGAGAATCTGGTGTTTTTCTGTTCACTGATACAAGGTGGAAACACAAAAAGGAAACAGAACAGGAAACGCATCATCATCCAGCTCCCAGCCAATGGGGGACAGGACTGCCCGGAGGTGTTGACTCAGGAGAGAGACTGCGAGGCGGCGTCCGTCTGTCAAGGATACCGGTAAGAGTCCAGCACCCGCAGAAGCCGGTTAACTGGAAAGGGGCAGGGTTCTCTACACTCAAACTACAATTCCCATGATCACTCAGCTGTGCGCTCTGTCTGGTGTTACAGGTGGAAGACACACAAGTGGCGGCGATGTCAGCTGGTTCCTTGGTCCGTTCGTCAGGACAGTCCTGGGGCAGTGGAGACCTGTGGACCTGGTCTCCAGGCTCGAGGTCAGCAGTCACACCTTTTTATTAACTGGCTACTGATTTGGATTCTGGTTGGAACAGTTCATGGAAATAGTGGTAAAGCCTGTCTAGGGAGTATATTTTGGTAGCTCGTGGATATGGTCTGTCCGGTAGTTTCACATTGTTCAGACTTCAATCATATTCATGCAGACTGTCCTATCCTTTCGATAGTTCTGACTTGCCTTTAACTTTGTTATGGAGCTCTGCGTGTGACTGTGGAAGTGTGGGGGATTGTTGATGTGAGTCCGTCCCACGCTCTAATATAGCTTGTGAGGAGATCAGTTGGCTTCAAAGTAATACCTTGGGCTGCAAGCAACTTTAATCTCCCAACTGTTAAACTGGGGCTCACAAGAAGCTTTTTTCTCCAAATGTTATTCCCTATAGCCCTGCACTACCAAGCGATTTGTCACATTAAGGTTCAAATACAAAATGTCCGCTCTTGTGGTCGGCTTCATATTGAGCACAGCACGGAGTTGCAACAACTCATCCAACAACCATTTACAAAGTGTCTGAAGAGAACCGGGAGCAAAGAATAGTTCATCCGTGTCTCACTCCGAACTAGCACTCCGAAAGACAGTGAAATAACATGATCTGATCCGATGACCAGCTCCCGTCGGCCAGTGTCTTTACGCTCCACATTAAGCCCCATTACCTGTAATGGGAGCTCCACAGTCATTGACTCGCATAGGGGAGACAATTCAATACAGTGCTCTTACTTCTCCTGTTTGAAGGTTGTTGACGGAAAGTCAATGGGCATTACACAACGCTCACAGTTCTACCTTACGCTTTGGGGTCTGAGCGTAAAGCACCCTGCACCGCGCGGTACATCACAGCTCATCCGTCAGCAGCTCCCCCGTTAGCGTGTGCCGTGTAGAACACGCGAGGAACCCATGGCTGGCGTCTGGGAGCCTGGCCCCGCGTGAATGCCAGCAGGGCAGACACGGTGAGGGCCGTCTTGCCTGAAGACCTTGTGTTTTACGTTTATTAGGCATGTTCTTATATTTCACCTTAATACTTCTTCGTCTATAGAAATAATAATGCATTTAACTGGGGAGGAGGAATTGGGATTTTTTGGTGTATATGTGTTTCTTTACCTGGAGTTTGACCCTTTTCCATGACCTTGAAATCCACTGCCAAATTAAAGTCGATTTAAACTAGGGCGTCCAGTCAATAAGCAAAAATGTTTTATTAAACATTGCAGCCTATTTCCGTGGTTTTGTATGCGTCAGTAAATCCCATACAGGCATTTTCCGATGATAGCCCTACTTTCTGAATCTCGTAACGTTTCTGTAATGTGACATTACTGTTTAATTGAAACCAATCCAAATGCCGTTGTCTCTTATCAGATTTTTCACAATAATTATTTATGTGTGAGGTGAAGGTGGGTTTTACTCTACAAAAAAGACACACGTGTCTATCTAAGCGAACTGTTGACAGAGAAATTTGACCTGGTTTTCTTTGTTACAACACTGCTTTTGACCTGTGAATTTAATGAGTCACACCATCTAGCTCTGAGCCAATTCAGTGACTCTATTGGAGATTCAGTTTCATTTAAAACACTGTCAGGTCTGATTGCTGGTCAATGGCCATTAACTACAGTCTTGCTAATAAACAATGATGAACATCTGCTCCAAAGCTCATTGCCTCACACCACCGCAACATCCACCACCCCCTCACTCCCAACAATTTTTCTTTCTTACTGTCCTTTCCTTCTCTTTCTGTAGCGGTCTCATGCCGGAAGCAGGACGGTCAAGCAGACATTGGAGCATGTCTGAAGTTTGCATCTTCCATGCCCCCTCTGACACAGCCCTGCCAGCTTCCATGCCAGGACGATTGCCAGCTTACAGCCTGGTCAAAGTTCTCATCCTGCACACAGGACTGTGTAGGCGTCAAGACACGCAAGAGGATGCTTGTAGGTGAGTGGTACAACCTTCTGCCACTGGAGTCTTTGGCAACAGCTACAAGTACAATTGTGGCCTCTCAATGCTAACTCGATGAGACAATAAGAATTTTTCTCATACGAAGTTCCTTGGAGGGTTAGATCCTTCAACCTCTGGTCATTTAGTTGCACAGTGCTCTTTATAATTTTCGACACTTTGGTAAAGGAAATGTTGTTATCAGCTTGATCTTATACTCAGAATTATGCGAAAAATTTAACCTTTAATTTTGGTAAAACTTTTTAAAGCCAAAATGATTTCTTTATCAAGATAAATGTTTTTTTGTATTAAACATATGGGCACCCCCACATCAGTATTTTTTGCTCTCTCCCCTTTTTAAGCTAGCCGTTCTGAGTCTTGTCGATAATGTTTGTAGAGGTCAAAAATCACATAGCAAGTGATCTGAGACCATTTTCTCTTCAGAATAGTTCCTAATATTTCAACATCCTTGAGCCTATCCTATACAAACCAAGTCCCCAGGGCTTTTGGAAGCAAAACAGAAGCTCAACATCACATGTCCGCCACCATACTTTACACCAAAGAGTTGAATTTTTTCTGAAAGAACAGCCCTCTCTTTACACCAAACCTCTGATGTTTGTGTGCATAAAGGTTTATTTTTTCTCATCTGAACATACAGTAGAACCCGGTTCCGGTGAATGTTTCTATAATCTGGGCCCATGGAACAAAACGATGAAATACTTTATTTCAAAAACCAAGGTATGAAATGGATCATATGACTCTAACGGGGGAAGGACCTCCAACGGTGGACGTATCAAGTGATTTCCCTGCAGGCCCAAAGGTGTGGTTTAGACTGGATGTATGCTTTGACTGGTTGCCTGCCTTTGTTCACATCCTCCCTGTTCCTCCTCTTCTCAGGCAAGAGCAAAAAGCGAGACCAGTGCAAGAACAGCCAGGTGTATCCCCTCAGCGAGACCCAGTACTGCCCCTGTAACAAGTACAATGCCCAGCCCGTGGGGAATTGGTCCGACTGCATCCTGCCTGAGGGTGGGCGTGTGGAGGGCCAGCTGGGCATGAAGGTCCAGGGGGACATCAAGGAGTGCGGCCAAGGCTACCGCTACCAGGCCACGGTGTGTTACGACCAGGACAACCGGCTGGTGGAGACGTCACGCTGCAACAGCCACGGTGAGTCCCGCGGGCCTCCAGTCCGCCCCCCTTTTATCGGGTGTGCCTGTAACTCTAACTAATGTCTTTCCACCGTGTTGGTCGGTCTGTTCGTTGGGATGATGCAGGTGTCACGCAGGGTCTCTTCCTCAGCCTCTGCCGTCTCTTGTCAAATGGTAATTCTGGGATGTCTCTTTTTTCACAACTATAGAGACGTTTAGTGATGTGATGTGATGTCATCATCACCCCGTTATAACCAAAACAACCGCAGCGCGTTCAAAGAAAGATAAGGCAATTGGGAACGCCTGTCTCTTGAGTTCTCGTCCATTTGTTGCAGCTTCTTATTCAAAAAGAGTCAGAAGCTTTTCTTCTCCATCATGAAAATAATTATTCCGACGTTTACATGTGTTCTATTGATTCCGTTCCATTCGACCCAATTCGACATCAGACTGGGAGCGTGGAGCTTACGCTCGTCTCACTGTCTCCTTTTCATCATCTCCTTATTGTAAATTAAAAAGAGAACAAATCAATGTGGCACTGGAGAGGAAAGCCCTGCTTAGCTGGCCCTCTGGCCCTAGCCCGAATCTGTCAGAGGAACATCAGAGGTGCTTTCTTCCCAACGAGTTGTACTAGCATTTAGGAAAACACAGCAGCTTCGTCGTCGAACCGCCGCGGAGAAGGGAATTAGGAAAGACAGTGTGGCGGTATCTTCAATGTCAATGCAAATATGCAGTCTACTTCAAAGAGCTTATAGCAGGGAGTGGGCTCCGGTGTTTGTTCTCTGGGAAAACTGGTGCCGTCATGGGTAATGACTGCCTAACTGGTTGGGTGTCTGGTTGATGGCGTGTTATGGTGACGTGATGAGATGCTACAGGCTATTTGCTGTTGCCGTTTGTTACCCATTGGGCACCGACGTCAGATTCCAACAGATGTGAAATCAATCAGATTCTAACAGATGTGAATCTTTTGACATTTGTCACGTTAATTTCAATGTCGTCTCGTGATTTTTGCATGGTATCTTCGCTGAATAATAATGGTGCCAAACAACTGCAGGAAAATTGTGACAACTTTGAGCTATTAAAGGAAGAATATTATATTTTACCAGGCACACTGCAGATCCTAAATTACATTTCCAGGTCAGTCATGAAATATTTCAGTGCATGTGCAGGTCACATGGTCTAGATGTTTCAGTATGAAGGATTAGGGTCGTCTCCAGCTGACAATATGCCTGTGATTGTTCAGTAATAACGCTGTGCCTGTAGTAGTGCTGTGACTGGACTGGTATCAGAGCCGTTCCTCGAACAAGACAACCATTATATCTAATTGGCTCCCACATGTGTTACTGATTAAATGACATTAAATGAGTTTGGTTACCTATAGTAACAACAGAATTTCCTGCCTTGCTTGGGCCTGGGTGAATGGACCTGCAAGCAGCCTGCGGGTTTATTGTAATGTGTTGGTCTTACTGTAAGTAAGAACTAGCTGGATATTAACAATTGGTGGGGGAAGCCCATTCATGAGGTTGTTACTGAGTCTGTATGTGAGGAGTGTCTTCTGTAGAACAAACGGTGCTTCATAGAACTTGAGGTTTCCGTAGCATACTCCATTCGGCCCTGCAATGCAATGAATAGAAGGGTGCGTTTCTTTATCCGATTTTTGTACGTTTTGTCAGGAAATGCAGCGGTGTCCATCCTTCTTAATGGCAGGACTGTGTTGTTCTTATGGAGCCCGTACTTTGTTAGGATTCTTTTCGTTGGTAACCACGGTCCAATAGTTTACAATTTTTTACTATCAATTTAAGGCCAGATAGCACTGCATGTTGCTTCTCCCTGAACTACGAAATAAGTTCATAAATACCAACATTAACTTGAACTTCAAAAATTCCCATCGGTAAAATGTTCATGCGTTTTCCACTTGTGTGAATCCTCACAGGTTCATGTGTTGTGAACCGCCTCTGGGAACAGTAACAGCTAAGAGCTCTGATCTCCCAGCGTTTCCGGGGGACAAATTATGCTCTGCAATCCACCCTTGCCACATAAACAGAAATAACAAGCCTAGAGAAAGGCGCTCCTGCCAAAAAAAACAAAAATCATGACCTCTCTCTACTTCTCTCTGTCCCTGTCTCTCTGACTGGCTTGCCTCAAAACCACAGACAAACAGGCTGCTGCCCTCTTTTTTCAGTGTGTTTGCCAAGCTCCAATAAACGGTATAATAGTCTTCTCTTATTGGGAACATTTAGCTTTTCATCACTATCAGTAGGAATGCTGGATTTACTCCACATGCTGTTCATTGTGATATTTTGCTAAATGGTTCCGAAAGCATACTGTATCAAGAATCTGTGCATTTTGGTAAGGTTTTAAAAAAACTGATATATTTCACAGTAGTAGATTTTACATTTTAGTCATTTAGCAAGACACTGTTATCCAGAGTGACTTACAATCAGTGTATTGATCTTCAGCTAGCTAGGTGTGACAACAAGATATCCCAGTCGTAGCAAGATATCACAATCGTAGCAAGTACCTTTACCCTCGATGTACTTTCCCTCTCTCATTAATCTGTGGTAGAAGTGGTAAAAGAAAAGTGCTTTGTTGTTGTACGTCGCCCAACTGCTTTTAGTAGCTTGACACTCAGCCGCTGTTGTGAACTGTTGCTAGCGCTGTCGGACGACGGCTCTGAACTGAAGCCCGCGCGTCTCTCTTCTTGGTTTCCAGGCTACATCGAGGAGGCCTGCATTATCCCCTGTCCGTCCGACTGTAAGCTCAGCGAGTGGTCCAACTGGTCGCGCTGTAGCAAGTCCTGTGGCAGCGGGGTCAAAGTGCGTTCCAAGTGGCTGCGGGAGAAGCCTTACAACGGCGGGAGGCCGTGTCCCAAATTAGACCACGTGAACCAGGTAGGTGGGGCTGTCATCACCCCTGCCCCCCCCCCGTCTAGAAAACCACCCCTGGCTCCTGCTGAGGCGGCGGAGGCCCCTGGATCTGTTTCCCTTGTGGCCAAATAAGCAGAGACAGGACTTTTAGTCTCGCCGTGTGGGAGAAGGGCAGGAAATCGTGAACGCCATTTTCCTACGGAGATATATATGGGACCATGTTGCACATGATTATAACAATTGTGTATGTGTACACTCACTGTGTGTTTTCTCCTGGTTCTCTTCTCTCTCTGGGCGTATGAATTGACCCCCCCCCAGGCTCAGGTGAGTGACGTTTGCCTTGTACAGTGTTTTGTGCTGTTTTATTCTGGTCATGAAATATATTAGAGTGGGAGGGATGGCTGCGTGGCCGCGGCTGGCTAACGGTGGCGTTCTGTCACCAGGTGTATGAGGTGGTGCCCTGTCTCAGTGACTGCGGTCAGTACGTGTGGGTGGCTGAACCTTGGAGCGTCTGGAAAGTCAGCAACGTGGACCTAAAGGACAACTGTGGGGAAGGAGTGCAGACCAGAAAAGTCAGGTAGACACAGCAGCGTCCACTGGTGTGAAGGGACTCCGCAGTCTCTTGTCTTGTCTCTCTGGTTCCTTAACTTCATACCGTCTTCTCCTCCACAACAGCCGACCAAATTTGTCTGAGTGTTTTTCATGCCCCCCCCCCATCTCCTGTTCAGGTGCATGCAGAACACTATCGATGGGCCGTCGGACCCGGTTGAGGACTACCTGTGTGACCCGGAGGAGATGCCCCTTGGGGCCCGGAACAGCCAGCTGCCCTGTCCTGACGACTGTGTCCTGTCTGACTGGGGCTCCTGGAGCCGTTGCTCACGGGTAACAACACGGACCGACCGCTGTTAACTTAGAACTCCGGGGTCGGTTAGATTGGGATCCGGGTCGACCTCGGTAGGTGGGCCGACGGAGGACTGTCCTCGTCTATTTCAACGCCTTTGTAATTCTGTGGTGCCTGGAGAAACACGCTCGGCCCAAGACTGTGTCAAGGGTTAACTATAGCCTGAGAAGCCCTGAGGAGATTTTCTTGCTCTTGCCATGATTTTTGACTCACACGTCAAGTTTAACTGTCCAGTCGTGTCAAGTCTCCACTTTCCACCTGTGTCAGATATTTTCCCACGGTGAGAAATCCAATTTACCGCTGAGCTGTAGCCCGCCACTCTCGCTTTGGGCTAATTTGATTTAATGACCGTTGGTTTTGTTTGGTCCCTACTGGGCTGTCTCTGCATGATGGCATTTTGTATGTGTGATGACCCAGTAAGGCTCTGTCCCGTCTTCGAGATGGCCATTCAGCGCTGTTATCTGATGGGTGTGGTACAGTTGTGATCTGGTCAGAGAAAGGAAAGAAGGGCGAGAGGCTGGGATGACATTCAGCAGGGATGGTGAGCTCATGCAGCTCAATATGGCATACTGTGTCCAAGGTCTGTTTAAAAGCAGGTCTTAATAGGGAAATAGGGAGGGGAAAACTCTGTCACCTGTGAGTGTGTGTGTGTTTGTAAGTGTGTGTGTGTGTGTGTGTGTGTGTGTGTGTGTTTATGTGTGTGAGTGAGTGAGTGTGCGTGCGTGGGTTTCGTGCGTGCATGCTCACAATGGTGATCGTTTAGTGGGGAGAAGGGTCACCCTTGTCAAAATCCCTGCAGTTCCCTTTTCCAGGCTCTCTCACTGATTTGTTGGAACAGCTGATTCCTTTTAATGCCGAACATGTCCCTGTAGAAACCGGGTAAGACAAGACTCCAAATAGAAATTGCCTGACACTGCCACGGGAATAGACCTGTTTATCTAGTAATACTATCTAGTAATGATTAAACCACCATTACTAGATAAACTGTTCTGTGCCCATGGCGATGTCAGTCCATTTCTATTTGGTGTTCTGTCTTCCCCGGTTTCTACAGGGACATGTTCCATATCAAAGGTAATTAACTTGGCCAGCCGGTCCATTTGACAGCCTGGTAATGGGAATGGTGTGAAATGCGAAGAACAATAGATGTTAACTCTGAAACATGTTGATTTGTTGGTCAGAATGTAAACTCGCTTTAAACATGTTTTGTATTTGGTTTTTGTTCACACTGTGAACAGTTTCCAGCAAGCCCAAGTTACGGCCTTTAGGGGAAATTAGTACATTAACAAGACAACTCTATTGCTAGATTTATTGGATTGGTTGAACTGTGCAGTAGAGAACATTTCCTCCATATATAGGATTGTTTTCAAGCTTACTGGGATCTAGTTTGAGGCTTTTCTTTGAAGGCCTGCTATGTTAGATTCATTTGAATGAAATGCCAAACTAAAGGTGGATTTCTTGACTTCTCGCTTTTCCTTGGCCTTTGAGGTCCATGCCAGAGGCCAGGATATGAGATTATCTGTGGTTGCAGAAAGGGTCCTAAGTTCGTTGGAGCTGTGGATCAATGGACTTCTCTGTTTTTCAGCCGTGCAACAAGAACAGCACTCGGGAGAGGACAGCGTACCCCATCCGCCAGCCCGGGGAGGGCAAGGTGTGTCCCAACACCACCGAGAAAGAGCCCTGCAGCCTCAACAGCAACTGCTATCACTATTCCTATAACATCACAGGTATGGCAAATACCAGGCTGGATTACTGTTCCCAATGGATGGTACCTGAGCCATATGTCACTCTGGAATTATCAGGCTCAGAATGGTAAATATAATATTGAATGTGATATTACCGCAGGCATACTTGCCTGTGTGACATTTAGATTTTAATTGGGCGTGCTCGAAAATGAAACGAGGTTAGCCGTTTCTTTCATCGTTTCAATATTGTTTTTTTAATGCTTATTTTTGACTATGCAGATTGGAGCACCTGTCAGCTGAGTGAGAGAGCTGTGTGCGGAAGTGGTATCAAGACGCGCATGTTGGACTGTGTACGAAGCGATGGCAAGTCTGTTGACCTCAAGTTCTGTGAAGAGGTGTGTTTTGTTCTCTTTTTGTTTCAAGTTTGTTCATGGGATTTATCCTACTTAAGAGTGTAGACACGTTACTCTTTGCATGTTGTCTTGGGGGCGCTTGAGAACAGCGTTGAACACAAATGTCTGGGTTACCAACTCGGTCAGGTCAAACAGACTAAATTAACTGTTCAACAGATTACATTTTTTAAAGGGAGGTTGGTTTCCATTATCCGTACGCATGATTGTGTATGTTTTTTTAACTTGTAACTTAAGAACATTTTATTTGCTACCAAGCAATGTTTTGAGAAATCCTTGTCACTTTGCATTTCTCTCTCAGCTGCGTCTGGACAGGAAGTGGCAGATGAACGCTTCATGCGTGGTGGAGTGCCCCGTGAACTGCCAGCTTTCTGATTGGTCACCTTGGTCTGAGTGCACACACACCTGTGGTCTAGCAGGTATGTCGCGATTGCCTCCGGCCACATTCACCTGGATTTGCAACAAAATGAACCATTCAGGGTTTAAATGCTGGGAATGTGTTCAGGGGTGGTCACATTCTCACACTGGCCAGTCCACAACAAAGTAGTAGCATAGCTCTGGATCTGGAAGTTTGATTGGCTGTAAGCGGGGATATGGATGATTTGGGAGTGCATGTATTTTTTATATCGGGTATATACAGCTCCGGAAAAAATTAAGAGACCACTGCACCTTTTTCTTTCCTTTCCAATAAAGTCGAAAGGAAAGTTTTGAGTGAAGAACAGATGCGATTTCTAAATTTTAACGCTTCCATTCCTCACTCAAAACCTTCATTTTTGAATTTTTTTGGAAAGGAAAGAAAAGGTGCAGTGGTCTTTAAATTTTTCCAGAGCTGTATACATGGTATATCGGGTATATGGCCGATATACCATTGCAACGGGCTGTATCCTGGCACTCTGCATTCCGTCATGCCTAAGAATTACCTCAAGCTGTGGTATATTGGCCGTATACTACTCCCCATGTGCCTTATTAATTATAACACAGCATACCGTCAATACGGCTCATAGGAACGAGGGTAAGGGGGCGGGATAATTATATCCTTGTGTGTAATTCTACACGATCAGAGGATTGATTGGCAGCCCATTAAACCTGTGTGGTCTGGGCCTCAGGGACCACTCCACCTAAAGTCATGTGTCCTCCAGAGTTCTGGTCAGAGACGCAGTAGGCCAAGGAGCAAACACCCGGCTGATACATGAAACCCACTAGCCCATAGTCACTAGAGCAAATACAGACAGAGATATGAAACCAATGCAGGCTTAAGCTATTGTGGTACACCTTAATCTGTCCCCAGGCAACAGGAGGATTTTCCACAGGATATAGGGATTATAGTAGCAGCAGGTAAGAGGAGACGAAGAGAGCAGCTTCACACACTCGTTCTGCGTCTCCCTGGAGGACGTTATTCATTTCCGTGTTCTTTCTGAGAATATTAATGGAGACACCTGGCATCACCAACACATCTTTATGATTGCTCAGTGCGACATAAATATGCACAAACACACATGCAAACACACACTCATTTCCTGGCCATATGAGACCTTTGAGTAAAGATAATCACAGCCTTGTGTCGTACTCTGCCAAACACTGGTACGGGACCGTTGCCATCAGCTTCCCCCTTGGCAACGCACTGACAGTCCTAAAGTGATCGCTGCATAGAGACCCCCCCCCCCCCCCCCGAGTGAGGGCAAAGCCACCTCTATGGTCACTGTATAATAATGTACGGACTGTCTCACGGTTTCACGGGCCCAAACCCTTCGAAGGAGGTGATCACCCGGGGAAGCTCATCCCAGCATTTGGGGCAGCGCACACATCACGGCGGGTTCGCCAGAAAATTGATCAGCAGCTGTATGGCTGCAGTGGATAGCTGCAGGGCTAAGCCTCTCCCAGGGGAATCTGTTGTGATTGTGCTCAACACTAAGGAGCCGTGTCTCCCAGGCCCCGTGCTGTCGGCCGAAGAGAAAACCCCACCGCCACATGGAGATTGCATCAATTATGTCTACGGAATTTCCCACAGAGGGAAAATGACTGAATGCTACCAGGGTGAGGGAACTTCATTTGGTGTTTAGACAACTTTTTTATTAATGAATGAATGGGGAATGAAGCTATAGGAGAGCTCTGGCCACGTCTGGTTCCTGTGCTTTTTGCTCTGCGTTGCTTGTTCTTTTGGGTCGGGGTTTGGCTGGCCAGCTGAAAAGCACATTGTGGGATCCTCTGAGTTACAAACAAAATAAAATACGATGAATTAGTTAAGTTAGATGTGGAGCGTTTGAGAATGCGTGACCCAACTGACCTGAGGTACCGGGTGAGAGTGAATGGTCTATAAGACCCACCTAGACAGCTGGTTCTAGGCCCAAAGTTGTGGGTAGATGGAGTTTGGGCTGGTAGCTCACGTTACAGAGACAGTCATTTCTCACATGATGCTGATGCACCCCCTCTAGTCTCACTTTATGCCTGAACTAGTTCTGTGGAACCCAACCAAAACATCCGAAATGCCTTGGGGGGAGAGAAGCCATTTGGGAAATGTGAGCCTCACCATTGTACCCCTGCAAAAATAGTCTATTTGTACTTCACACTGTTTTGAAGTATGATGCTTGTATAGACACCAAAACCCTGAATGTATGTTGATATGATTGTCATCAATTTACTGCAAACAGTGTTGAACACTTAGAAGCCATTTGAATAAAACATTTAAATATCCACTTTGTTAGATTCTGTTTTTGACAATGCACCAATGACAGTCTAAATACTCCATATTTCCTACCCGATAAAACACTAAGATAAAACAAGCAATATTGTAATCTGAATTTATAGCACAGTCTGTGACAATGAAATTCTACATGATAGTAATTTCCAAGACCTTCTGTGCTGGGGGTTTTAAAGTGGTGTACATTACTGAACATTAATGTATTAAATACTTTTGAGATAGTGCAGAAAAATGAAACGGCATGCATTTCCCATGAGAGACCAGCTAAATGACAGAGTTTATCTTGTCTATTCCCCGAGGCCTTCGCTTAACAAGCACAGGGCATTTTGGGTAAGAGGATATCTTATTCCTACTCCCGCTTACCTCTGACACCCCCCTGATTTAACAGTGTCTTCGATTAATTTTTTAAATAACAGAATATGAATATTCAGAATGGCTAAAGGCATCAGAATTATAATCTACATTTTCATCCCAAGATGAAGTCATTTGGAGGCTAGCAGAAGTTGCGCATAAAGGAAGGAGACAGAGAGAGAGGGAATTGAGTGAAACGTGGTGATGTAATTTAATAGTGTTCTTTTACAGCAAAGCTCCTCAAATAGCCTCAGATGATTGGAATGGAAATGGTTATGAGTCATACATGAGTGTCTCAGATTCTGTTAGCCCAAGACCCAATCCTCTATTTAAATAATAAAAAAGACAGTCTCGACTTCAATTATGTTACAAGGCTTTCTTCAAACATAGCTAGTTGGGTGTTGCAACCTAACAACACGTTTCATTAAAATGCAGTGAATAATTTTTTTTGCGAGTAGTGATTGTTTTCTCTACATGTCCTTGGATCAGTCCCATGGGGAGAAGGAAGGGTGAAGTCACTAAAATGATTACCATGATATGAAAATCGACTCTTCTGTTGTCTCCAGGGAAGCTGCGGCGCAGCCGAACGGTTCTCCAGGTTCCCCAGGGGGACGGGAGACCCTGCTCCCCTCAGATGGAGCAGTGGAAGCCCTGTCCTGTTAAACCCTGCTACCAGTGGAGGTACAGCCCCTGGTCTGAGTGCACATCAGAGGTGAGATAACGTGCTCTCTCTTCCTGTCATCCGGAAACTTTCTGCATGACCTAGACGGGACCAAGCACAACCACCATCTGACACACCATCACTTTTTTTTTGCAATAAGACATATTGGGTTTTTTTGGTGTATTGCCAATATACCACAGCTAGGAGATGTGTCTATCTCTTGGGGCTTGTTTACATTACGAGAGAAGAAAATAAGCCTATTATGGTTTGCATGATCATTTCCATAGCGTTTGAATTTAGACTGCAAGTTCGAGACGTACCAGGCAGGATCGTGGACGTCAGTCGCGGTCGAAATCCAGTGGTATGCGTGCATAGAAAATGAATACATTTCCGACCAAATTCTCTTCACACACGCAAAACTCTGGGGGGCCCTATCCGAAATGTTGCGCACGCTGCCCTGGTAGGTGGCGTCTCGTGCTTTCATTACACGCAATTTTCCACGACTGAATATTTGAGCGCCTCGAGACTTCAACGTGTCTGGGAAAATGTAGCGTAATGCAAACAAGACCTTAGTCGCGGCGTGTTCACCATGCATACCGCGCACCCCCTTGTCGCGGCGTGTTCACCATGCATACCGCGCACCCCCTAGTCGCGGCGTGTTCACCATGCATACCGCGCACCCCCTTGTCGCGGCGTGTTCACCATGCATACCGCGCACCCCCTAGTCGCGCCGTGTTCACCATGCATACCGCGCACCCCCTTGTCGCGGCGTGTTCACACTGCATACCGCGCGCCCCCTTGTGCCTTATTGCTTCAGTATACCACGGCTGAGGGTTGCATGCAGGCTGCACTCTGCCGGGTCAGGTGGGTGAGGCATGCACTCCATCTCTCTCTTTATAGCTCTCTATTTCTGAAATAGAGAGGGAAGTAATGTTCCCAGTGTTTTTTGCTCCTGGCTGTTTTCCTTCAGCGGCAGACTCTAGCCCATCAGCCGCCTACGGCACCATCTTCAACTGGTTGCTATTTCTGACAAACCCAGTGATCAATGGGAGACATAAAATCTGAACTATAACTTGTGGATGTCGTCTACACTGCAGCTCAGCTCTGTGGATGTATAGCTGCATGCGGACAAGGTGCTTCATATTAAGTCATCTGAGACTTGAGGACTTGGTTTAACGTTCCTGGGTCAATTTCTGGCTTTTAAATCCTGTGGCTCAAAACGAATGCGTTCAAGCCATGGACATCTTTAATCTATGTTGGTATGTCTTTCCTCCAGGGGGCTAGGTGTGGAGAGGGGCTGCGGTACCGTAATGTGTCCTGCTATGTGTCGGACGGGTCGGGCCGGGGAGAAGGCTGTCTGGTGGATGATGAGCTGTGTGGTGACCTGGAGCCCACTGTAGACGGGGACAAACAGATCACCCTGGAGGAAGCCTGCACCGTGCCCTGTCCTGGTGAGAGACGTACCTGTGCCCGCAGTGACTGGCGAACCTCACATCTTTTCAGAATCAAGTTAGATCTGTCATTTCTGATACTTTTTCATGATCAGATGAAGGACTTCATCCAGGTCAGGTGGTCTGGAAAAACGCTGAATCTAAGCTGCTTTGTGTTGGATGGCTGGATGATCAAGCGTGCTGGTGCTAGAGGACCAGCTGACATTGTCTCCTTATAGTGACGAGAGAATCTGACAAGATCAGAAAGTGACCTTTTTAATATTTCAGAATGG
Source organism: Esox niger (assembly GCA_016801105.1). Lineage (NCBI taxonomy): Eukaryota > Metazoa > Chordata > Actinopteri > Esociformes > Esocidae > Esox > Esox niger. The sequence goes on along the minus strand of JACXGJ010002273.1, from coordinate 49,999 downwards.
CTGTCGTGTGATTGCATCACTTCATCTTCAGTGAATTGAAAGTCTACAAAATTGTGATTTTCTTCCAAATAGGAAAAATGTCATCATCTTTAAGAAAGTCACATTATTAACTTAATATCTGTTTTTTAAGTAAAATCTATTTTACCTTTAACAGTTGCCAGGTGAAAAACCCAGATTTCTACAGTTTACATTCTTGGAACAATTTCCTATTTTACCACACACATCCCTCCAACCTTAACACATGGCCTCACACACATCCATCCAACCCTAACACATGGCCTCACACACATCCCTACAACCCTAACACATGGACTCACACACATCCCTCCAACCTTAACACATGGACTCACACACATCCCTCCAACCTTAACACATGGTCTCACACACATTCCTCCAACCTTAACACATGGTCTCACACACATTCCTCCAACCTTAACACATGGCCTTACACACATTCCTCCAACCTTAACACATGGCTTCACACACATCCCTCCAACCTTAACACATGGCTTCACACACATCCCTCCAACCTTAACACATGGCCTCACACACATCCCTCCAACCCTAACACATGAACTCACACATCCCTCCAGCCCTAACACATGGCCTCACACACATCCCTCCAACCCGAACTCTCAGCCCTGTTTAGTTACAGCCCTAATCTCCAGTGCTTTACCTCAGACAGACAAGACAGCCAGGTGGACATGCACTGATGATCACAAAGGGGATAAGTGCTCTTTGGGCCTGATGGATTTAATATTAATTAATATTTTGATGTGCGTTCACATCCTCTCTGTCACTACAATGGGGCGAATGAGTGAATTGGCTGACCTATTTAAATGGCTATTGTCTATTTTTTTAGAACACACTGATCCAAGCTCAAATTCGGGATCATGAAGAATTGGATCCTGCTCTGTTGGGGAAATATTTAAAGTGATGTTTAATTTAGTTTCCATCTGATTACATTTTCCAGGGATAGGGGCCATTTTTTAAATACAATTCTCTGAATTAAGTCTGAAAAGACAATCAATGTGGAGATAAAATATAATTAAAAAAAAGATTTACCACCATAGTTATTTAGTGCTTGCCATTTCCCCTGGTCAGATTACGGATGGAAAGTTCCTTCTGGTACAGTGTAGTTTTCAATGTGAATAAACGCGTGCTGATTGGTCTGTTTCTGACTGCTATCTGAACAGGTGACTGCTATTTGACGGACTGGACCGCCTGGAGCCTGTGCCAGCTGAGCTGTGTCAGTGGTGACGACCTGGGCTTTGGTTCGGTGCAGGTCCGGTCCAGAGCCGTGCTGGCTCAGGAGCCGGAGAACCTGCTGCAGTGTCCAGAACAAGACTGGGAGGCTCGTCCTTGTACCGGTCAGTCAATACCCCTGGACCTACACCCGGCCGTTTGTCTTTGTGATCTAATGTGTAGTGAGTGCTCAGCCCCCATGTCCTTTCTCCAACACAGAGGGGCAGTGCTATGGCTACAGATGGATGACAGGGCCATGGAGAAGCTCCTCTCGACTGGTCTGGTGTCAGAGGTCTGATGGATTAAATGTCACAGGTAAGTGTGTGTGTGTGGTAATGTACTGGAAGACACAAGGGTGAACGCAGTTTTTATTTCTATATCCATATCTGTTGCAGTTTTGGGGGGGGGCAAACAAACATAACAAAAAACAATGAGCGGAACAGTTGGTAACATGAACGAACCGACTGCCAGTTTTGGAATCTTTGTTGTTCTTGTATAAGTCTCTTTTTGAACTTTACAGCATTACGTGGAAAATAGATTCGTTCTCAGACAAAACCATACAGTTCTTTTAAAGGTTATACAAGGATTATATCCTGTGTAGTATAGACTTGACTTTAAAAAAAAAAAGCGTGACTTTGACAGTTGATCAGTCCTCAATGACAGGGGCGTTACGGGGGTACACCCGACCCTGCGGTTCCCTCAGACCTGGCTGTGGGGTCTCACTGACTTAACCATAACTTTCATTACCTAGTTGATGTACTATAGTTGCTCTATATGCATAAAATGCCTTGGGCTTAATGTGGTCACCTATTGTAGCCTAAGATATCAGTCTTTTCCTCTTGATTTAGTACATCTGTTATCACAACTGTGACTGTGTGGATGTTTGAGATTAGGTCACAAGTTCCAATTAATAGGAAAAGGCAGTTCCGCTGAAGTCAGCAAGTCATCTCCAGCTCTTTTCGGGCCGGGTGCCTCTCCGTCTGACGATGATGGGCAGGACCAGGTTATTTGAAACCCTGTCTCTGTCTTTCGTAGCGAACGGGCGTTTGTTCGTTCGAGGAAGAGAGAGATTGCTTCCCGAGTACTTCCTGACTGCCTGTCACTGTGGAGCAGAGGCGGCGTTTGGGTCTGCGTCTGTGTTTGCATTTCTGTGTGTGTGTGTGTAGAAGATGAGGATTTCCTTGTGGATGTCACATTTTAATTCGCTGTGCTTGGAGCTAGGAGATACCGTGAAGGCTTATAGTGAATATGTCACTTGTCAAAAACGATGCGTAGTTGTGTCTTATTTAGCCATTAATCATCTGTGGTAGAACTGGTTATCACATTTCTGTAAACTAGATATATGATGTTTTGTGGGTTGGCATACAGATTGACTTTTCAAATGAAATCATACATGATTTAATATATTATTTAATATAAATAATATAATATTATTTAGCAGGTCAATTCACATTCTAGCCATTAGATACATTAAATGAATCATGACATAACCAGAAGCTTCGCTTCACCAAACAATTCTCAGCAAAAAGCTTATGTAGAATTATGCAAAGGCTGCATGTTTGACCAAGCACTTACTGTTTCCGCCTGAAACAATCAGATTATAGCGTTATAATTGGACAAAATTGATCCATCGCCACATATGAAGAGGGTTTGCAATTTCACCCAGTCACTGCACATTAGTCCCATAATTTAGTACAATTAAGCCGCACGCAAACAAACATTTTCCCTTGTCAGCGCATTTCAAAAATTATTTGCATATTGGCATCCAATGTATGATAATTGCCGTGGCAACGTCAAGTATGCCTGCAGATTTCCCAGAATTCTTAGTGGAGTTCTGGAGCAAAAGACATATAGGCGATGCTGTGCTGTATAACCTGAGCCAAGGCATTCCACCGCCACACGCTCCAGATGGTTCGCATATTAGATCAGACAGTTTGACTGTCATATACGCCGTGGCTACTTGATGTAAACGCTTCCTTTCACGCGGCGTGGCTTCCGCTCATGATTATTCATGTGGGGGGCTTCGTTTACCACGATCTGTGCACGTCACCATCAGGAAAATTCAAGATGTCTTCCGATAGATTATAGTTTTTCTGCCGACAGTGTCGTTTTTGTGGAGAACTTCAGGGATGCTGTCCGGGATTGCTCTTTTGAGTGTCGCTACTCGTAATACCTTACATTATCTACGGTGGAGTGAGATGCTACCGCGTAGGTAGTAATGTTGTTGAAGTAGACCAGTGCCACCTAGCACATCATTCTCTAGGTAAAAAAATCATTAAGAAATCCTGTTTACGGTCCTGTCAAATCAAAGAGTCCTGGGACTGTTTGCATTCCACTCCAGGCACTAATCTCCTGTAACACACGCTACAGCCTCGTGGCCGACCAAAAAAGAGACCACTTCACTAGATTTTAATATCGAGGCCACTGTACCATATTATGTACGTTGTGATTAAGCCTTAATTTCCTCCTGCGATAAACTTGGTTATAACATGCTGTTTGTTTTCCTGCGGACTTCTAGTCCGTTTACCTTATCAAAGAAACCAAATACAAAGGAAGAAGTAGTGTACTGTTAGTCTAGTTACCACTAACACCAGCGTATCCATCCTCATGTATAACTCTGGTCTGGTTAGTAATATGGCTTGTATGCCTTTCCGTCCCAGGCATGGTTTCCCACATGAAACCCTGTTTGATACAGAGTCCTCCTTTCAACTATCAGGTTATGTGCACCATCTTGGATCATGTTATCCTAAAAATCTAAAGCCAGGGTGTGTTTTTGCACGGCTTTTACTTTTGGTGCTTCTGGCCCTGTAAAGTGTGAGCACATGTCTGTGATGCCTGGTACCAAACCATAGTCTTTGAGAAGATCGGGCCTAATGAACTCATCTGGCACCGTTCGGTGGCCAGTCTGTGTAATTACACTGTTGATGTTGAAAATGTAAAGAAAATATATATTTTCCAAATGAATATTCTGCTCCACGAAATGGTCTTATATTCTGTTAAATATTTGTAGGGGACAAGGTGGCCTAGTTGTTAGGCAACTGTCTACTATCTGAAAGGTCCCTGGTTCTAATCCCCCACCTTCCAAGGTGAAAGCTGTTTCATTCCCTTTCTGAGCTATACAGTTAGCCCTAATTTCCCCACCTCTCTGTAAAGTATCCCCAGTTAATTCTGTAAATGAGAATTGCTTAATCAAATTGCCGGGTTAAATTATGATAATGTGGAGGATGACGGCTGAATGAATCATTGGACTGTGTATCCCTCTGTTGATTTGTGGTGGATTATTTACACCTCGCTGTCACAGTTCTCTAATTGGTGAATTATTCCAATATCGAAGTGCTAGAAAGGGGCACATCCGTTGTTATATCTCACCTGCTGAGGTGGTAGTGAAGGAGGGGGCGATAGACAAACGCAAAGAACGTTATACCGATAAGCTAAAAGAGAAAGAGGAGAAAGGCAGGATTAATCCGAGAGACAGAATGAGACCTAGAGGGAGAGTGAGTTAGCGAGATAATCCACTGTGTGGCGCCTATGGCCAACACAAGTGAAAAGTACATAACAGCCTGGTTCATGGGTCTGCTGCTCTGCTCCTGTATTTCTGCTGTGTGGATGTGGCCGAGTTCTGCGTGGGTGTGGCCGAGTTCTGCGTGGGTGTGTCTGAGTTGCTCATGTTTAGTACTACCTGGCTAAAACATTAAACTATAAACGTTTATGGCCTGTTTTATGAACAGTAACGTCATTGCTGTTTATAAAATAATTTGGCCCTTGGTTTGGGTCCTAAACGTTCAATTTTGTGCCGGGCCCTTCGATTTGTGCGTGTGTGTGTGTGTGTGTGTGCGCGTGCATCGCCACCTCCGTTTTAAAGTAGTCAATTTTTGTGTAATAAACTTGCCCATTCGGTTAGAGTCGCCAGGAGAGATCAGACAATGAATTTTGAAGACCCACCTTTAGGAAAACAAATGAAATGCCTTCAATGGCTTTGTTCATGCTAGTACATATTCTGTCCTAGCTATTTCCTCCACATGTTTGTGTAGCTGCCTCAAACCGTACCCTACTGACACTTGCCCTCTGTCCTTTACTGTGTAGGTGGCTGCCCAATGACTGCCCAGCCTGTGGCAGACAGATCATGTGACCCAGCCTGCAACAAACCACGCTCCTACTGCACAGAGGTGAGTCTGAAAGGGAGAAAATAAACAGGCTGTGGGGATGACACCAGTCTATCTGAGTTAGTTCAGAAAACAGATGGGGGGAAACAAAACTGAAGTGGAAAGAAAACCAAGCCGAAATCTTCTGTGTCTGAGGGTGTTCAGGCTGTTATTATGGTCTGTTTCTGAGGGTGTTCAGGCTGCTATTATAGTCTGTCTGCTTGTGTTCAGGTTGTTATTATGGTCTGTCTCTGAGGGTGTTCAGGCTGCTATTACAGTCTGTCTGCTTGTGTTCAGGTTGTTATTATGGTCTGTCTCTGAGGGTGTTCAGGCTGCTATTACAGTCTATCTGCTTGTGTTCAGGTTGTTATTATGGTCGGTTTCTGAGGGTGTTCAGGCTGCTATTACAGTCTGTCTGCTTGTGTTCAGGTTGTTATTATGGTCTGTCTCTGAGGGTGTTCAGGCTGCTATTATGGGCCTTTTATTACGTTTTAGGTGAATTGTTCTTCATGCATCAGGAACAGTTGCACCGCTGCCAGAGCCTACAGTACTATTACATTTACATAATATTACAACCCAAGTTCAAGAGTTTCTTTTTCAATTTAGCTTCCCCTCTCAACTCAACTCTGATCAGTACACACAAAATATTACATGAATAACAATGAATTTAATACAGTATATTCAGTTGTATTGAAAAGGTGTACTTGATTCTCAGACCTACGCGAGGTAGAAACATCCAGTAAAACTCAGCATCGTCTTTGACGGGTTGTTCATCCCTCCTCAGGCTGAGTGTGCTTCAAGGTTTTTTGTTCACTTCAACAGTGTCAGTTTCCTGGAAACATCTGGGGGCCTGTAAAATGGGCACGCTGGCTGTCAATGTGTGAGTGTGTTTGTTGTGTGTGTGGGGGTCCTTGCATATTTGTCTGCAGGGGGGAAATGGAACTATCCAAAACACCCAAATGCAGCTTCAACAGTCACTATTACCTACAACCTCGATCTAGGCAGTGTGTGTGTGTTACCCTCCTCCCAGGGCCTATGGTGGAGACACTGCTAGTGTGTGGTTGTCTATAGGGGTCTGTGTAAAAGTCTACACTGTGTTGCTCCTGTGCCCAAGTGTCTCTGTCCAAGTGTGTTTGATACCAGTGTGTTTTATGCCAGTGTGTTTTATGCCAGTGTGTTGTATGCCAGTGTGTTGTATGCCAGTGTGTTGTATGCCAGTGTGTTGTATGCCAGTGTGTTGTATGCCAGTGTGTTGTATGCCAGTGTGTTGTATGCCAGTGTGTTGTATGCCAGTGTGTTGTATGCCAGTGTGTTGTATGCCAGTGTGTTGTATGCCAGTGTGTTGTATGCCAGTGTGTTTTTATGCCAGTGTGTTTTTATACCAGCCTGTTTTTTGTCATTTTTCCTGTTCACGAGGATCCCGTTCTTCACTGTCTACTTTATGATTGAGTGCACAAATGCTTGTGGGTATTGTGTGTTTATGTGCGTTGGTGCATGCACATGCGGTGTGTGTGTGTGTGTGTGTGTGTGTGTGAGGTATCTGTGCCAGCCTGTGTGTGGCGTGTGGCCTCATGCTGAGTGGATGAACCAGGCTGCATAACAAACAGGTGATCTGGCTGCTGTGTCTTCATCCTGCCAGCCTGCTTTGTCTGCCACTTTGGTTATGCTAATCAGCCCTCCGACTACCCGCTCTGTTGTCTCATCCGACAGCCTTTTGTGTGTGTGCTCACGTGTGTGTGTGTGTGTGTGTGTTCAGCCGCACAGACACGGTTTGCATTGTGGGTATTTCATCTCAGGATGATGATCCTCTGGAGATTGCCAGGGAATAGGGGACCCCCTGCTGAATGGAGGCAGACGAGTGAGCAGCGACCGGGTTGAGAGAATAGCAGGGAGGGAGGGGGGCAGAAAAAACATTTGGGCCCAACAGACCCCTCCCTTTAAATCCCGGGGGTGTTTCAGTCTGTTCTCCGCCTAACAGCAGCAGGAACATCGCAAAGGACCTGAAACGCGACGGTCCATTTTAGCGTATGTCGCTCCTTCGGCGCGTATGTCGCGCGACAGTTCAGTGAGCCTCGGTTGAGGGAGCGATGTCACCTCGATTCAACTGGGCTGCCGTACCCTGACGCGCGGGACTAGCGGGGGGTCAAACCGCTAACGGCGGGCCGGTTGTGTCCCCCTCACAGGCAGGCGTGTGCGGCTGCGAGGTGGGCTACACCGAGGTGATGACGTCAGACGGCCTACTGGACCAGTGCACGGTGATCCCCGTGTTGGAGATCCCCACGGCCGGGGACAACAGAGCCGACGTGAAGACCATCAGGGCGGTCAGTCCCACGCAGTCCTCCAACAGTCTGCCGGGGCGCGCGGGACGCACCTGGTTCCTACAGCCCTTCGGACCAGGTAGACCGGCTACTCACATTGACTTTGTGATTACTGGGGATGGAGGTCATATGGTGTTGTTGAATCCCGTCAGCGTAGTAGAGACCTGTATCTGTTCTTGACTGAACTCTGTAGATGTTTCAACCCGTTGTCTTGAAATGAGTGACTGTAAGTCGCTCTGGATGTGAGCATATGCTAAATAAATAATATGTCAATGTAAATTGACAATGTAGAACTTAATATAATTTGCAGTTGTTATGCTACGTGACGACCATTGTGTGACCATTATTAACAGAAAATATTGTAAATGATTTGTTCATTTCCTTAAATCTCCCTGAAACATTAAAGTACTGTCTTAGGGCCAAACATGACCAGAGACGGCACATCGTCGTACTGTCTCAGAAACCACTTTAAAACCCGAGTCACAGTTTAAGAACTGGCAGTTGGCAGTTGAGACATGCTACAACGCAAGCTAATGTGGCGCGTCATGCAAAGAAATAACTTCTAACCCACCCAAATACTCGGTTTACATAACCATAACTTCCTTGGCATTAACGGGCCTATTATATCGTACTTACTGTATTTTTCCCCCATCTGTCTTCAATGAGCTGCTCCACAAAACCAGCAGTTCTTTAAAGCTGCGTGCTCTGTCTGTCTCCCTTTCTCTCTCTCCCCCTCTCTCCCTATCTCTCATTCTCTCTGCTGGACAGTACATAGGCTGTATATGTGCAGCTTCATGTGAGCAATTATAATCACATGAAACGTACAGACTTACTGATTGCAATATTGTTCCTAATTGAATAACTTATCAACATAGATGAGCTTAGAGCGAGGAAACTTACGGCTGTGGTGTGTCTTTGTTGAGAGATTTGAACCAGTAAATCCAGAGAAAACCTTTGTTACTACGTCACTGAAGATTGCAGCCATTTTTCAGTGTAGCACCACCAGAACCAGGCTGAAGGTGCTGTGAGAGTACACCCTCGAACTCTGGTCTAGTTCCAGCATTACAGTGTGGCGTTTCGCTCTAGGGCCCGCCCCCCTTACCCCTGATGAAACTCTGATCACACTGTGACGTTATGATTGCAAACCAAGCTAACAGGTTGGCCTTCCAGGTAGGTTTTCAAACAGCTCTTACATAAAAATGCCATTATCATGACTGTCACCACACCAGTGTTAATTTGACATCATAGTGTTAAAATATATTTTCTTTAAAATAACTGCGCTGCCGCTTTATTATGATGCAAGATTGAAAGACTGTCCACTAATGCTGTTGATTGCAGCAGAATATCATGGTGTTCTGCTGCCATCTACTGTACACAAAGGAAGTTGCACTGGCGCTGTTCACTAGCAGTCATTGAAGTTCCTAACGATGGAAGGCCCACAATGACGAGTCATGTGATCCCACCATAGACTCGTGATCACGGGCGAGATTGGCCAATTAGATGTGCCTTAATTAAGGCTTGTCTTCCAATCGGAGCCCAGCCTCGGTGGCAATGCCCATGTTAGTACAGACCTGGGACGGAGATGTCTACCCCCAGGCTTTGGTCACTGGTCTGTGGGCTAAGTGTGTGTCCGGCATTCTACTCCACAGATGGTAAACTGAAGACGTGGGTCTACGGCGTGGCAGCGGGAGCTTTTGTCCTGCTTGTGTTCGTCGTCTCCATGACCTACCTAGCCTGGTGAGTGGACACTTCTGACTCTCTCAGTCACCTGTGTGTCGTGTGTGTCACGTGTGTCGTCGCTGCCACAGCATGTCACATCCGATTCCTTTTCATTTCAGTTTCATGTCATCATTTTGCCCTCTGCGATTTGCTTTTCTCTTTACTTCTCATCTCCCCCCCTCGCCCCATCCACTTAAACCCACATCCGCAGCGCCGTCTGGGGGTTTATCTGTCACCGAAACTCCGCCTCTGAGCAGGGCGTTGACACGGTAATCTGGGAGGTGCAGGAAGACCACACTGTGGCGTACACGTGTCCTGACTGCCGGCAGGAGGCTCAGGAACTGAAAAAACAGCAACACAAACAGCAAAAAATTGATCAGTACCAGCAAAATCACCTACGGCAACAACCACCGGTGGCGCAAAAACGACCCGGTCGGGCCCAGCCGCGTAATGAACGGCACCAGTGTCAGCCAGAGCCGCGACTGGATCAACAACAGAACACCCGCGATAAACGCAATCGTCCCCGGCAACCACGATGCATTGAAACGCTCATAACTTAGGGGCCCCGACCTAACGGTGACCTTCGCTGCCGTGCTCACGCAAGCTCCGCCTTTCTCTCCACCTTTCTCTCCTTCCATACGTCCGCTGTCGAAATGTGCCTGTCCGACCAATAACATGGAGCTGTCGATGGAGGTGAGCAGGAAGTGATCCCCACACCCCTGTGTTTGACCGTGTTTGACTCCCGGGAGTGTGTTTAGTAGTGGGCAACTGAGACGAAAGAGACCGACATTTCTGAAGCTAACACTGCCCTCTAGTGGATGTGTAGCGTTCAAACATTTTAGTATGATACCGTGCCTATTTATTTCAGTCATTATATGCAACTGAAAGAAAGCATTTTATTTCCTCATTCACCACTGTGAATATGCTACGCCAATGTAGCCTACTAAAAACATTGTGGACTGAATGCTACACATTTGACAGTTAATACTAAATCTTGATTGGATTGTATTATGTATCATATTATCAGATTCTATAATAATGGTTATTGCAGTACATTTAGCTATTTCATGATTGGAATGAATGTGAGAAGATATCCAAGTATGTGAAATGATAGCATTCAAGAGTGAACCTTTATTGTTCCAAGGACACAATCATTTACTCTACTGTGGCATATTGTCACAGATTTTCCACCACGGTGGCCAGTGAAGAAGCTGAATTAGAAGTAAAAGTGGTGGAGAGAAGTTAACTTTTCAGATTTTTATTTTGTTGAATTGGATTGAAACTTAGTGAAGCAGACCGTGACCCTAACCTCATCTCCACTGTCTAATATTTAGCCTACTGGTCTGCGCATTTAATCCCAGTGATTTTTTAAATTAAAACCAAGGTTATTTTATCTTGGTAATCTCACCGTTAGGAGTGTGTTAGGAACTCCAGTGGCAACATGTAGATGGTATGAATGGCCCACATCTTTGTTAATGCCCCCCTGTCACTTCTCGTAAATCATTGGGTGTTCATCTTTAGATGGAACTCCAAAATGTGTATCTTTATAGGTGAATCCCCTGGCCTGCTCAGTTTGATTGTGGTGATTACATTGATATGTAATATACATCGACTGGCTGATAGGATGGTTTAGAGCTCTCTCCCCTATCCAACAGGACAGGCATTTGCCTGTTATATGCTGTTTTATGTCATGCAGTTGAACAGAAGGAGCCGCACTTCAAAAAGAGTCAAATTCCAGATTCCATTTCACTTCAGACTCCTACAGACAAGACACATACATCAGCATACTATTTGGACCTAATAGCATATTATTTTGGCGCAGTTGACCTAATTTTTGACCTAAAAACATCTCAATGTTCCTCTCTTCATAATGCAATTTCACTTTCAACGGAATACTGCGCTCTTGTGACCAGATAGAAGAATCCCTCATCAACCACAAAGATTAAAAAAGGCCAGAAACCCAATGACGATGCGCAACGTCCCGCCATTTTGATGTAGTCATCTGGGTGGGGTACTACTATGGGATCAGGAAGATCAGTATTTAATGTGACGGTTCATCGGGAGCGTTTAGTAGGTAACTAAGCTGTCTTTATTGGCACAATGAACAACGTATCACAGCATCACCATTCAATGACCCATGATTTGCTCCACTCATTCTTCTCTGTCCATTCATGATTGAGACTTCTTGTTTGTGTGCTGTAGGGTTGTCGTCATGTACCATAGCTAACTGTCCATACTGTCTCTGTGTGTCGTAGCCTTGTTCGAATTAAGGTGAGTTGAATCTGTCTGAGTGGGAACTGTTCAGGTCCCTAAAAAGCCGCTTCCTGTACTTTGCTTGTTAGCTTCCATCAGATTCCGACCTCTTACGTGCCTCGATATAATAAGAAATAATGGCAGCTGTTGAAATTGTTCCTAAAATGTTACTCTAACATTGCTTCAATGATAGGACAGGCCCACTTAAGTGTGCCTCTGAAATGTGCCTCAGTAACTAGTGCTGCTGCTAACAGATTTGTCAACAGATTTGTTTGACAATGGCTGTATGGAGGCATAATCTCCAGCTATTTTCGGTACCTCCGATTGCATGTTAGAAGCACTGACGATCTTCTGAAAGCATGGCCTTCAGTAAAGCAATGCATGCAACTCTGACATGAGGCAAATGAACCCCACTAAAATGTAGGGTATTTTCAACAACAGGTTGAGGTAACTTATACGTACCTCCATCTTTCTACCTCTAAAGGTCCTCTTTGGTTATTGTAGAAAAAAAATTGGAATGCCAATAATGACTGTTTTCTGCCATTTCCTTTCCCAGTAAAAAGCCAAAGAAACCCCAGAGAAGACAAATGCATAATAACCGTCTCAAACCCTTGACACTGGCCTATGATGGAGACGCCGACATGTAAACATCCTCATCTTCCCGGTAAGGACATCATCGAGACTGCCATTTTGGGGACAGACCGACGTGTTGTTATGGACCTTTGACCTCTCTCCTCAGGCTACCTGTGGCCGTGGCTTGTAACATCTGACACTCTGGGAAATCCTACGCTATGTTACAGATTGATAAAAAATTAATGAAAATGTGCAAAACCTCAGAGCAAAAAAAAAAAGAAGTCAGACTGAAATCAAATCCATGTTTCTTGATTAGTAGCCTACTTTTTTTATTTAGTTCACAAGAGCCTTCACAAACTTTATCTTCCTCTTCAGGAAGTCTGCCTTCGCTTATCTGCCATTTACTACTTTTTCTGTCAAATAAAAGCGTGTTTTGAAGGTTTTTGTGAGGGCCTCGAAAAAACAAAAGGATTTTTGCTCCCATAGCACAAGCCTTCTCGGGCTCCTGACCATCCCTTCTTCTTGGCTACAGGTATTTTGTTTTAAATGAGATGAGAAACACTCAACACTTTTTATTTTTCCTGGAGAAAATTGCTGCCTCTCTATTTTTGGTCTGAACTGGATCCTTTTTCCTATAAAACAAAACTAGACAAAAGTGTCCTAATTGTCAACCTTTGTAAGAAATCTCTTCCTCTCTCATTTTCTCTCCTGTTTTCAGGCACAATATTGCACTATATTAGTGCAGCATGTTATGTACTTATGTCTAGGAATCTGCCTCTCAATACAAGATTATGTACAGTCTTGTGCTAGAAATGTAAAAAAGTAGAATTTGTTTGCCAAAACAAAAACTCACCGATGTTTGTTAAGGATATTTTGCTTCTTTTACCTCTTGTATGTGATATGATAATGGGTCTGTCAATGCCATGTAAATAGGATTTATTTTCTGGTCACCATTTTACCTTCGTAGTATGTATATCTGCATTTTAAAAACATGGATTCAAATACTGTCTGTTTCACCTGTGCTTGATCCAGCTCGCCTGGCATAGTGGAATCTTAAGGGTATTACTCTTGAGAGATGAGAAATTCACAACAAATAGTATTTGAACCCAGGTCAGAAGATGTTTCGTTCTCTGCCTGCCTCACTGTTTGTCTCCCGTTGGTTTCTCTGATTGTGGTTCTGAAGGCTTAATATGGTTAAACGTTGTTATTCCCTTTGCTTTATTGTCTATATTCAACCTTTCTAAGGAACTCCATCAAACATGCCCTGCAGAGAATCTGAATTTTCAATAAGGGAACTATCGTTTTTTTCTTGCAATGTAAAAATTATTCAAGAACTGTTTCATGTTTGTTGACTGAAACACAGCATCACTTATATTTCATGGTGTTATTGAAAGGGTGAAAGGACAATGTGATTTGTCCTCATTTCGAGCTTGATTGAGTATGATATTTATTTTTCAGACACAAATCAGTGGCCAGATTTGTTCACAATGTCCAGTTGCCCCAGAAGAGAATGGCTTCTCTCACATGTATTGTCGCATAACTTTTCCAATCCTCACAAAAACAGCCAACTTCTACCCAAACTGCTTATTCCTCTTATCATATATAGCGTGGCTGTTTTATCGGAGGAGGACAGAGTGCGACTACAGTGTCTACAGTACTCACACACACATTTATAGTCTCCTTTCCTTGATGTTGTCTAAATAGGTTCTGTATTTAAAACCGATAATGTAGCTCGGCGAGCAACATTACCTCTACAAGGAACTCCAAGGGATGAGGTCTTCGATCTAGCTGAACATTATCTTGCTTATGACACAATGACATTATGCAAACAGTAGGTCTGTGTCACCTGTCTAAAACAGGTTGTGGGCGTACTATTGACCGTAGGTTATGGCACACTGGCAGTGGTTAGTGGAGACTGATAATAGTGTCGACGGTTTATTTCATAGTCAAAGTTGATGTAAAGTTAATAAATGGAACCATTAAGTACAGCCATTAAAACGATATTTCATTGTAGGTGTCAAGACAGACAGAGAGACAGACAGACAGAGAGACAGACAGACAGAGAGACAGACAGACAGAGAGACAGACAGTCAGAGAGACAGACAGACAAATCAGTGAACATTTGTAGAGTCTGTTGCCAGGGGTGTCAAAGGAATGTTTACTTTTTTTCCTATTAATATCTCTTAAAGTATGAGTAAATATGTAAGTGCAAAATGTTTTTATTTAATTATTATTTATGTATTACATATAAATATGTTCATTTCTTTTTATATTGCACAGTGTTAAAAAAAACGAAAAGTTTGTTTGCGTGAGTATGCGTGTGCGTGTGCGCGTGTGCGTGTGCGTGTGTGCGTATGTGTGTGTAACATAACTGATGATTACCTTGTTAAAACAGCGTTGCGGGGCTCTGTCCTTTTCCTACAGGTTATTTATATGTATCTGAACAGTTGCTGATAATAAAGGGAAAAAAAACAACAAATGTTGTCAATGTCCTGTTATGTCCTCTGTGGAAACGCTCATCCTGTAAAAACAAATGTGTTGTAACATCGGTCGACACCACTAGATGTCCCTCCAGCACTGTTCCAAATGTCTTCACGAGCACTACGTCCAGCAGTCTGTGGGCTCTTTTTTTGGGGGCGGTTGGGGTAAAGGGCAAAGGAAACCAGCGCATTTTGAATAAGAAACCCAATCTGTAAATGACTCTGGGACATGACATTAATCTCAGAAGGGGCCTACTCCCACATGAGAAGCCAGGGGACTTTCCTTTATATCTCTCCCAGACTCGGCTCCACTTCTTCTGAGAGACTGTAGAAACATGTTTCCTCATTCTGTGCATCGTTTGGTTCCTTTACTTGGAATGAAACACTTAACGAGAGAGTTGCTTTTGGGGGGGATGGTTCGTTTTTTCCCATGAAAGCCTAGTAGAAACAACTGTGCTTAATGTCTACACACTACTGTTTTAGCTATGCTGTTAACTTTAAAGTTAATTTCTGGATGATTAGTACAGCGTTCTAATGATTGAAGACACAGGTTTGATCCCAAATGAAACCCTATTCCCTCTGTGCACTATATGTTACCATAGTCAGAGGTATAGTGTACTAAAAGGTGAATATATTTAGATGTATACATTACATTTTTCTTCTGTCTAGTGCTGCTGATGGCTAAGGGTCGGAGTACAATGAATTCACAGGTTAGTCAGTCGCTGTGGATGAGAATGTCGGCAAAATGACTAAAATGTCAATGGAAATGCAATTCCTCCACTGAACGTGTTGATTGTCTTCTCTCCTGTGTGTTGAAGTCATGTTCTGGTCTTAATCAACCAGAGTCATCACGCTGTCATAATTACAATCAGGGATCAGGGAGACGAACCGGCAACGGCCTCCGTGGCCTTGGCCCCAACTGCCACTCAGCTCTTCTCATAATCATGTCTCTTTCATCCGGTGGGAAACGGTGAAGTGCGGGTGTGAGAATGAAGAGAGACGGCCAGGTTTAAATTTACACGTGGGAATCTGAAGTCCCTACAAAGAGAGTAAAAACGGACAAATCTGTTCCTGCATGGTTCTTTTTGGAAGGTCCAACTAAGGGAAATGCCATTTCTGTATCTGGGGTAGGTTAGGTTAAGAAATTCCTGGTTTAGTCTAAGGTTTCAAGTTTGCAAAATGTATATAAGAACAAATTTGTGTGTGCGTACAGACTATTTCTCTCTAGCATTTTAGTACATCAGTAATGGAACCAGTACAGGGGCCATTGAAGATGTCTGAGGAAGATAGCTTTGACTGAAAAACTTTAGGAAGTGCAGCGTTTAGTCCCACAGTTTAAGTCCCTCGTGAATTTGGTCATCGCGGTTATGTGTATGGTTTTCGTCATGGATGCAGTTTTCATAACATTATGCCAGAAACTTTTCCCTAAACGGCGACTTTATTTAGAGAACAATAAATGCATCTGCAACCCTCTGTCACATGGATTGACAAGACGTTTCCTCTCTTCCTTGGCGCTCACGTCGTTCTCATCAAAAGCCAGTCAGAAACGCACACGGACACACACACCAGCGCTGTCACACACACCAGCGCAGTCACACACAGTACGACACACAGTGGGTCTAATTGTCCTGGGGAGGAAGTGCAGGATGGTGATGGCCACCAGCTGCGTCCTGCGACCGTCGTACTGATCCTGCATTTGTCTCCGTTATCTCCCCTAAGATCCCTCTCTCTGTCTCTCTGCTGAATGCCCACAGCCGCCTGCCTGCGCGTTCACATTACATTGGTTGGCGGCTCCGGGCCAAGCTTCAGGAAGTCCGTGCTTCCTATCCGAAAATGGATGTGCCGCCCTCCCACTATAACGGCCCACCATGCGAACCGCCCCTTCCCCCTCTTTCTGGTCAGGGGCTCGACTCCAATTTGACTCGTCTCTCTCCCCCACTGGATGTGATGTCAGAGCGAAGTGGAGTGGGCACTTCAGATGCCAGCTGGTCGATAGAACGGCATAGGCACGGCAGCTACCATCACGTCATGGGCACGCCTGGGGCTGAAGGCCCAGCTACCCATTCCTCCCACCCAACATCTGCCCTGACGATCAGGCTCCGAGCCATGCCAGCTGGGAATATTCAAGACACCGGACGGACCGGGATCTGTCTCCGCGCTCGCTGCCAACGTCACTCAGCTGGGCCCACTGGCTCCATCCTCTCCTCCCCTTCCTCTCTCCATCTCCCCTTCATTAGTCCTCCTTCTCTCTTCCCCTTCCTCACTCTCCATCTCCCCTTCATTAGTCCTCTTCTCCTACCGTTCTCTCTGGTGACTTTTCTGTCGTCATCTCTGGCCTGTTCTGCTGGGGAAGAGAGTGAAAGAAAGAGAATTAGTGGTTTGTCGTTTATAAAGTTACTGCAAAATGTTCTCTTCTCGCTGTGCAGTAGTAAATATTTACCCGAAAATCCTACATTCTTAACCATTTCCAGTAGATGAATGTAATGCAAATGGACAGATTTGTGGTGGGAGCCCAGATTTAGCATGGCAGCCAGCAATCCTCATCAATAATGCTGAATTCCTGGCAAAAAGCTGAAATCCTTTACTGCCTTTCATTGACTTGCTCTGCCATTGTGGAAGTGTTATATTATAACTCAAGTCACTGTTCAGCTGATACAGAAGGAGACAATTCCATTGTTTCAACCAAGAAACCTGCAGCTCAAAAACACTGGGTTAAAGTAGTGAAGTCGTCTTGACATGCTGCATCACATGGGTATGATGACGCAGTTTAAAGAGTTGAATAATTACTGCAAAATGAATACATATTTGAATTTAAGTGAGTAACTTTCCTACATGAAGTTGACTCATTTTTTAGATGCAATTGGAATCGAGTTAGTTGCCCGTAGCATTTCGGAGTCATATCAATCCATTTGACCTAAACTGACCCTTTCTGGGGCTGTATTAGGTGTTTGGGGGTTAAAATGGCTCCTTTCATATGACGCAATGGCTAGTTCAGTTGTAACACTTCAGCTGTGCTCTGTAATGTTGTGCCCTTGAGGATCCTTGGCATTCTTATCCCTTAAGAGATTTTGAATCCCCTTTATTTGCCAGCAGTGTGCACAGTTACTACCAGGAAGTTGATACGGTTAAACCTCTTCTGGTATACAAATAATACAGACAGCCGGTTGCTTAGTGATTAGAGCACTGATAGCTGTAGCTTAGTGATTCGAGCACGGACACCCATAGCCTAGTGATTAGAGCACGGATGCTCAAAGCGTAGTGTTTAGAGCATGGGTGTCCATAGCCCAGTTATTAGAGCATGGATGCCCGTAGCCTAGCGGTTAGAGCATGGATGCCTGTAGCCTAGCGGTTAAAGCATGGATGGGTTAGGGTTGACACAACTTATGTTGTCCAATAATACACATCAATGAATCATAGTGGAAGCACATTCTGCATATTTTAATCCACACAGCTAATTTGCCTTTTTTTTTTTCGAAATCTGAAGTAGGAGTGCTAATCTAGCATGTGGTGCCTGCTATTAAGTTGTTATAGTTTTACATATTGTGATTTAAAATGGAAAGAAAATCTAAAAATGTACTTTTGGGTGCTTAGCTGTGGTTTGTGGGCTTTGGTCTTACCCTTCCTGACTGAGGAATAGCAGGTAGAAGAATGCCCCAGCCTAAGGCATCATGACAGGTCTAGTGATTTATACTCTCTGTCTCTCCATATGTCTGTCTCTCTTTGTCTGCCTCCTTTTCTGTCACTTTTCTAAATCCCCTCCTCTCATATTCACCTTTCTCTTCACATCTCTCTCTGTGTCTGTCTCTCTCTCCCTTTTCTAAACCCTCTTCTCACCCAGTCTCTGTATGTCTCCTATGAAGGCTAGCTGAGCCATTCCGAGTGGGATCCCATCAGGCCCAGGGCTGAATTATAGTGACAGTAGTAGTGGACTGCTGCAATGTTGTATAGCGACGAGACGCCCGAAGACTTATTAAACCACAACTACATCCCCGCTCTTTTCTCTTTGCCTCTTTTTTTTTTCTTCAGGACTGTGCCTGATAGAAAGAGGACTATCAATCTATACTAACCGCAATAAAAAAGAAACTCACTCCAAATGTGGCGCTGCCTCTGTTGACCTTGCGCCCAGACACTGTGTTTACACATGATTTGATACTGCACAATACCAGCACACACACACACACACACACATACTTGAAATGATTTAGCATCTGTGGTTGGCCAGATGTGGACCTCCCAAATCACAAGACATCATGTTAGGAAACTCTTCCAGTAGCCCAAGCGTTTTCTGCCCTCTGTTCACCTTGAGTGTGTCCAAAGTATTCTGCTAAACCCCTTACCACATCTTGATCCTCCTCAGTAATTAATCTTTTGCTAAAGAAATTAGTATTACCAAATATATATATATATATATATATATATATATATATATATATGTATATGTGTCCACTTTTGAACGCATTAGCTCTTGGTTAGTCAGAATTCCTCCCATACAGGGACAATGCCATTGTCAAGCTGTGCAGGTTTGTATTGCAGTGCACTGTCCACAGCCTACACCGTGAGGGAGGGAGCTGGTGGGATAGTGAGTTTGTTTGTTCTGGAGTCATACCGCATACACGCACGATTGTCGGCTCGTTTATCTGTATCAACCAAACCCGCCACTCAACCGCCAGTCAGTAAATGAAAAGCGTTTCTGTCGAGCCTTAGTGGCTGTTTAAAGACTCCACTCTGTGATCCTTGCGTCTCGGACCAATCTCGCACAGTTTTTAATCTTTCACTCGCCCCCCAACCACCACCACCCCCCCAACCGCCACACCAACCCGCTCTCGCTTTCATATTCAGTGTGGACATAGCGACGGAGTTTCTTCAGCCCGGATGTGTAGTAGGCGCGCGTTTTACTGAGCGCGCAGTTATAAAGCGTCCGTTATTTATCCGAGTCTACCGTAAACCTCGGCTCTCCTTTTCAGGAAGGAGCTGCTCTGCGAACGTCACGCGCACGACAGGCAGCAATACAATCAAATCAAGGACTGATCCCTTATGATTGCTCTGAATCGAATTTTCATCTTTCAGTGAACTATGAGATTGCTTCAGCTCTCTGGATTAATTCCTATGTAATCGTTATTTGTTTCCCCCCCTCTCGTCCAATATCCGTCTCCAATTGTAGGCTAAGCTTGTTCTGTGGTCATGGGGTGTATAATTTCATTTTTACCTAGGCTGGTGAGGGTCTTGACCGTTGTGTAAGAGCGGATACCGCGTGGATTTATGGTCTTCACAGACAAAGAGCCAACGAAGGGAAACTAGTGGAAGTTTGAGACCAGGGAGAATGCAAGCGACGTGTTGGTGTGCGGTGTTACTCCTGACGCCAGCGGTTTACATGGTGAGTATTTATTTTGTGTTGGGTTTTGTTTGTCATATAGTAGTTTAAATGTGATCCTTGTTTGTTTGCTGTTTTTCAATGACATGTCACGGCGCGAACCATACACATTTCAGTTGCAGGAACGGATGCATAAAACTATTCTGAAATGCAACTCAACGACTGACAACGAATCATGCCAAAACATCCCTTCAGTGCGTCTGGCTTGTTCTAAATGCAATGTCCTGTGCGTAAAGCAGTACCTAATATCTGACGTCCTGAATCACCGTGGGAAAAAGTTTATAGGTTTGATATTATCATGAACCTATAAACAGAGCCAGGGCTTGCTGTTTAAAATTGACCACCGTTTAAATTATTTTCTGTTTTAACACTGCTGTTTATGGTTTCCGATGAATCGGAATATTTAGTCCATACATAGACTACATGCATGCATCCATACATAGATAATGCTAAATTTGTCAAATATATTGAAAACGCAAAAAATGCATGTTTAATATGCAAGTTTGTATCAAATATAAACATCGGCCTTTTACGTTTTCCCGCACGCGAGGTAAAAACGGTCAAGTTGGGCTGCAGTTCAAAGAAATCCTCTCATGGGGGCGCCATAACAAACAAAACAGGAGTGGCAGGTGCGTCTGAAGGCTACAAGTTAACGTTGCACCTGAAGGCACCTTTCAATACTCCGTTTCTCCCTTTGTCTGTAACCGTTGTTCGTTTTTATTTGAAGAGTTGTTTCCCTTTTAAACCAGCTCAAAAATAATTATCCCACTTATGGGTAGTCATGCGTACTTAATTATTTCGACCCGTGCAACTCAGCAGCAATTTGCCCATCTAACAATACATGTAAACTGGTTTATATATATTTTTGTAAGTTTTGGTTTAAAAAATGTTACCCTAATACAAAGAAAAACTCGCACAATAAATTTCACCTAACTTGATTATTTGAGATGAATCCACTTTCCAACAATATTCTCAAATACAGGAAAAAACATTCCGTGTGAATTCCTCGGAATTGCTTATATTCAGAACCTATGGGACTTGCAAATACCACCACAGGTAACTGCCACAAGTAGATGCCACACGTCTTTGATTAACTGAAGGTCTTCACACAATTGAAAAGGCATGTTTATTTCGTTCACATAAGTGGAAGAGGATTTTGTCACCAGGTCTATCCGGGAGAACTAGCACACTTGGTATTAAGTACTGTTTTTAGTTTTTAATGTAGCCAACAAGACACACACACACACACACAATCACACACACACACACACACACACACCACACACATACACACACAAGCGCGCTGGGTACAGTTTCAGTATTAGGCTACACCGCATTTTCCTACAAACATTTTACATTTTACGACACAGACCTTTAACAAATAGATTGTCTTTTTAACTGTCATTTTGCCATAACAAACAATGGATTGAATTATTTAATCTTCATAATCCCTAGTCAAAAGCACATTTTAACAAAACCAAATAATTTTAAATCAGACCCATTCACGGTTGTTTTTATCGGCTTGATTGAATAGGATTTAATTGCGTATGACATTTAAATTACACATTTGAAAAAGAAAACAGGCCATTAGTGTTAGTTGTCCGTATTGTTCTATTCCACATTATTTCAAATTAGTCTGAAAACGGGCTATACATTTTAAATATTTTGTGAAACATTTAAAAATACACATTTAATTATTGTTATAATTAGTTATATTATTTAAGTTACTCGAGGCTTAACCCAAGGCTTTGAGATACACATTTCCTGCTTTGATTAAAGATAGCATTTGACAATTTTGCTTGGTCTGAACACACAAAATGTATCTAATGCTACATATTTCCTTTGTACATTACATTTTGTAAATGTAAGACAAACATTGAATTCAAGATTCTGGGCTATACCATAGGCATAGTTTATTTAATAATATTCCCAAATTGATTGAGCTCCTTGTAATCTTTCTTAATTTTTTTATTTGACCTTCTTTTACACAAAATTCCACTTCTGAATATCAGTGTCCCGCGGATTTCCAAATAAATCACCTGGAGCTCTGGTTCCATGGTTCTAATAGCTACATTTTATATGCGTCCAATTGTACACATATTAATTACAGGGGGCAGAAACAATATTATAACGTTCGTTTTACTCTCTAAAATTCAACTAAAGATGTAGGGTTAAAGATGTAAACTTCCAATTATCGTTGAAAATGATCTGGACTATTTGACAAGTCCCAATTAACACACTTTAATTATTTATCATTTATCATGCCCTTAATAGTTTGTTAAACGTTCATTTAGGCTAGACTACTTGATTAAACTATTTTGGAAATGTTTTGCTTTTGATATATTCGGTAGGCAAACGGAATAGGATGGATTTCCTACCCAAGCCTATATTCATATTAACTCAGATTTTTTTGTCCAGACATTATGATAACGTTTTGGGGATTCAAATGCACTTGGCTGTCTGTAACCCCATCAACCACCAAATTTGTGTTTTGCTTCGTAAAAAGTAGCACGGGCGAATGTAAGGAGATTATCGTCTTTTAATTGTATTGTCTTACATGCAAATAGACTGTGAGTTAAATTTAACACCTGGATATCTGCACTTTCCATATCTGCGCTCCACTAAACCTAGATTATTATTTTTCAGTTAGTTAAACTGTGGGGTTTATCCATATACGCGGATTACCGTTGAACTTTGACGGTTTTATTTCGTGTTAAAAGCTCGTCTCCGCTCTAAGCCTCTTGTCTGAGCGGCGCGCTCCTTGACCTGGATAACACTGCGCTCGCTCTGAAGAACAGTTGAGGTGTTCAGTGGTATAATACAGCGCGCGCCGCTCTGCGAGGGCGTCATTTACAAATGAATGCGGTCACCTATGGCTACAAAATTAATTAAAAAATGGTATTGTTCTAATCCATACCAGAATTAACGTGATTGTGTAAATGTTTCGGCTTAAATGACGAAGCCAGCTTCAATATAGCCCAGTCAGATATTTGACAGCCTTAAAGGTTTTGCTCCCAGAGTGACGGCTGCTTATAATCTGTTGACTGACAGTGTGAACAGCATGTTTTCTGGCCCCATGACTGGCAGCAGGGTGGCCCCTAGGGCTGCCTCACCAGGCTGTCTGTGACTGGCAGGTGTGTGTGTGTGTGTGTGTGTGTGTGTGCATGTACTGTATGTGCTTGTTGGCCAAGTTGATCTTTTTGTAACAGGAAAATGAGGAGTCGTCGTTCCTGAAGGACAGACAATGTGCTATACAGCACTGAATTCCCCACTGCTCTGTATTAGGGGTGTCCATCCGTACGCTCCATTAGAAGCCAGCTGGATGATACCGGGACTTCATCAGGCCAAAGCGTGACACCAAGGCTTTCTGCAGTAGTAAAATATATTACCTTTTAAACTGCCATTGTAATACAGGCTGGACACGAAGCCCAGTGGGAGAGACCCCAACAGAGTTTGCATCCTAAATGACCCCCATTCCTGGAATCGTACGCGGTTTTGTGACTGAGCCTGACATGCCGTGGGTGAGGGATAGGCCAGCTCAAACCTGTGTATGGAAAAACACTGCCAGCATTTCACTGTAGTCAGAAAACACTACATGACCTCATTGCAGAAACGAAATCAGCCCGATTGTGATGTTTTCCTTTAATTGACCACAAATGGCAGAATGTACGGGTCTCAATGGCCATGTCCAAACATCCACACAAGCACTTTAAATAGTTGAGTTTTGGAGGACAGCAAAATTGTAGCAATTTTTTTTTTGAAAGATTGAAATGTAGGCATTTTCTGCTTTATTGAGGGAGGAAGGTAAAGAGAGTGTTTGCTGACAGACCTGTGCGCTGGGTTTGAACGCATGCATCAGTATGTGTGCAACGAAGGCCAGTGGTATAAGCCTGTGCACCACCCAAGGTCACAAAGAAAAGGGTTATGGCATCTGACATTTTGAAGATGCAGAATGTTTTAAATGTCATGTCTATACCGGCTTTTGTTGATGACATTTTTGTTTTCTTTTGAGAAATGGGGCAGTTTTGATACCCACGTGTGCCTTTAGCTGCCATGACACAGTGTGCCAAAGTTGCGTACGGCTGGCGGTGATTTGGTCCTGATGATTAGTCTCCACAGACGTTTGCTGTTGTGACTAGTTGAAGTAGGCCTACAGCTCTGGGTAACTGCAGCTTGGGAGAACTGTTTTTGACAACTTTAGCATTACAGCTAACCCTAAACCAAACCCCTTTCCGAACTGTAACTTCATTCTCCAAACAACAAATTTGCTATGTTAGCCCTCCTGACCCGCTAAATGAACGTTAGCCATCCAGTTCTCGCCAGCCCACTTTAAATTTAGCGGAACAAAACATGACCTCGCCAGACTGTGATGATCTTAAGAGACTAGAGTTAACAACAATACCCTGCCACATAAATGACCCTATCCTGCTATATAAACCAATCGTCAGGGACAAAGAATCATCCATATGGTCGCAGTCGGAATCCACACAGTTGCACAATAGATGGCTCATTGTCATTGTGGATGCATTTCGACTTTCTTTGACTAAAGAGTACATTATGGACATGGTCGTACTAGAGGTCCAGCCAGAAAGACACTGTCTCTGGAGGAATAGGAGGGGTCAATGCTGTCTTACTTGAATCCTAAATGCCCCCCCCCCCCTATTTCCTTTACTGGCCCCACACGCGATAAGCCCATGGGGAGTGAAGTGCGGCGCAGTAAAGTGACATGGGAGTTCAGTTTCTGAGCACACGGAGCTATAATCCTTTATTAAACCCCCTGCCCCTTCACAGCACAGCCAAGTGGTCCCCTGGCGGCTGCTGTTGCATGTCATTTAGCAGTCAAGTATCTACTTTAACAGAGTAACTCGGTTAGCGCTCCACCGGCATTACCATATACAGTAGGGAACTGCCCCCGAACCTGTTGACTAGCCACTACAATCACATTAGTTGGACGGAAATCGGCCTTTAAGAGACGTCGATGATTGCTTTGAATATTTCCAATCATATTTCCCAGTCAACTGTCTACGTATTTGTATGCAATTAAGTCAAATGAATAATGGGCCCGATGGAGGGTGTGTGCTTCATTTGGTCTTGGTCCCATGTACAGCTGAGATCTTATATGGTGACTCGTGTATTTAGAGCCTGCATCCAGTTTGGGTTACATTTGAAATTGCATAGAATCCCATTGACCTGCAGTTACATGCATTGAAATGCACTGTGTGTTGTAAGTTTAATTAACTCGGTGTGGGTATCGACTGAAACCTTTCAGCCCAGAGGGGCAGGCTGGGTAAACAGGGACTTCAGTCTTATGGATCTTTGACCCTTCAGTCAGGAAACAGAAGTCCAAAAAGAGAAGCATCTCCAGTGCACCTCTCTCTCTCTGCATCTGTGTCTTTATGTGTGTGTGTGTGTTTCTCAGAAGACAGCATGGTATCCCTCTGTATGTGACCCTTGAAGGTGACCCGACTCTGCTGTGCTCCTCTATTAAACTGCTCTGTGCTCCACCAACGATGGCACATTTGTCCTGGATCCAGTGCTCCTTTCTCTGTTATCAATACTCTGTCTCTCTGGACCAATAACACACTGCATGGGGGGCCATTAGCCAGATTTGGTGAGTGTATGCCTGACCTTGGTTTGGGCCAGAGAGTCAATGATAATGGGCTGTAGTTGTTGGAATCTCTCCTTAACGGCCGTTGGTTAATATTTGACTGCATGGATCATTACAGTTTTCTTTATTTGAAATCCAGCAGGGAGAAGCTGTGAAGCTGGCTAATATTCCCGCACAGTTTGGGATATTTGATGGTGTTTTAATTGGAACTCTTTTCATTGATGACTGGACCCCTAACCAGGCTCAAACGTCTAAACAACTCTGACCTCAAACTGTGGTGGCCTTGGGGATCTGACGATATGTTGTGAGTGTGTGTGGGCATGTCATGTTCGCCCTCATGTGTTTGCGCACGCGTCTGGTTCTGTTTACACGACTGCATGTATGTTATAAGATAAAGAGCAGAGCTTTCACCTTTCTCAAACAGTTTTTCAATCGCATCCAGGGGGCAGGGGTCATAGTTCAACCACTACAGAGCACTGATTGTTTTGGTTAAACATAACTATGGCCTGGCATGACCTGAGGTTTTGATCCCTCAGAGGACAGCTCTGCGGTCCAGCTGGGTGGGAACTGGGGGGAGTCTATCTGCAGCACGTTGAAGCAGACTGACCTGGGTTCAGATAGCATTGGAAATCATTTCAAATTCCATAGCTATACTCGACTGACTTCTCCGGCACAATGGGACCAGCAGCGATTCGCCAATCCTGCGCACCTCCAGCCATCCAATGGAGCCTGACTACAGCATCTGAACAATGTTAAATAGATTAGTCTGGTTTACAGCTGCCTCCAAAAGCAGGAAATGGCTAGATACCCAAAACAATCTGCTTCACATGGCCAGAGATTCTCTGAGAATGAACCTCAGGAAGTTGATGTAAAGTAGAGCTCTGAACAACAACCAATGCTGAAAGGAAACTTTTCATTGTCAAAAAAGGCATTTATTAATCTCCGTGGGCAGCTGCTTGAATTACATTTTCAAGCTGGGTTTTCTGGAAATAACTTGCTACTTGATGGACATTTTACAAAGTATTGCCTTTGTCCTGCTTCCCACAATGTATTCTTCCCCTGGGGGGCCTGGTTGGTTGTTTTGTCAGGATAGCAGTACCTGCGTACTCCATGAAAGTATAAGGGATAAAAAGGCCTTCTGTAGAATGGGATCTGTTCCTGCCATAATGAATAGCCGTTGTAAAAGGCTTTAGAATAGTGATGGGATTTGTACCTAACGGCTGTGCTGATAGATGGAAGAGTCTGCTGATGAGCTTGATTGACCACTGAAACGGAGCAGCGGTGTGGCAGGCAGGGGAAAGGAAGAGACGGGGTGTCGGGAGGCGTGGGGTTACGGGGTGATGGGGAGGGCGGCAGAGGATTGCGGAGAAAGTAAGCGGGGTTTAGCACGAGGGTGAGAGGAGGATGGTGACGAGGGGAGGATGGAGGGGGAGGGGGGGAGGGGGGAGGCGGGGCCGGTGGGAGCTCCCATCCAGCGCACCGGCGGTGATGAATCTGTCTGCAGGGCCGTGTCTGTTGCATCGTCTGAGACACACGGCTGCACACCCAGAGCCCGTTGGCGAGAATTACCAGGGACGTCCATTATCTTCCTGATCTTTCCATCCCGTTAACAGTGATTGTCCAAGCGGGAGCACTAGATTCACCCGCGGTCTCTGTGGCCTGGGTAAACCGTCCTGAATGTTGTGGCCGTGTCGGAGGGGCTGCAAGAGCAAATCGGCGATTGATGGAAACGTGCCGTAGGAATGTAATGATACGTGGGTTGTCAGTCTGCGAGTAGAACATCACAGAAACGTGTGTTATAAGCCTTTCTGTAGCTTTTGCTCTATCTCTCTGTTTTCACTCTCTCCTTCCTTTATCTCTCTTTCTTCTTTCTCTTGCTTACTCTCCCCATGGTGTTTTTTGTGAATATATTATATGGACAATTTTCGCATGAGAAAAGGGAGAATTCGAGGAATTTACTCTTTAAGACGTGTTATAATTCTCTCACAGACTGAATGTAGCTGAGATCTGTGGGGTATTTTAGCGCTAGCTATTTGTGTGACAAGTTGAATAGAACCAACTGCATGTTTAAGATGATTTGCAAAATGTGCCTTGAAAGAGGTGAAGAGGAAATTAATTGAGGATTAAATTGCAGGTTTAAGTGAAAGAGTAGAGAGAAAGGAGAGAGAAATAAGAAGAAACAGGTTAAGACAACAGAACCGTGGGGGGGATCATTACATTGTCTTCCTGCTTCAATTATTGTGTGGCCCTACTGTAGATGTGTGTCAGCTTGTGATGGTTTTCAGAGACTTCAGTGTCACTCCGGGCAAATGAGTAGCAATGACCGCCACAAATTGGAGGCATATCGGAAGAGGGGAGTTGTACTGCTCCATGGTGTAGACTATGGTAATGAGCAATGAAAGTTTACATGTTACAGCTAACTGACAGAAGAAAATGACTGGTGTTCTTAAAGGGGTACTTCACAAAAATTACAAGGTGACGTACATAGCTCCTTGCCTTGTAGTGCACTGAATATAGACATGGACAGAGTGCTTAGCTATCATTATATAAGAACAGGGACTTACTTCTCTATCATTTTGTTTCTCTTTAATTGGAAAATTGAAGAATAGGCCCTCAAAACCATGAAAGAGATAAAGATCCAGACAAACACACACACACACACACACACACACACACACACACACACACACACACACACACAGTGAAATGGACTACTGTAAATTTCAGCAATCAGGGACCTTATCACTCCGGCGCACAGCGACTGACAGCACTACAGTATTGCCTTCCTGAGCCTTTTCAGCCCAGGAGATTCCAGGACTATTGATTTTCAAAATTACAATTATATCTTCTTCCCCATCGGCATCCAGCTATGGAGGAGAGCATGGAAGGAACAGAGGAGCCGGGAGCTGTTCTGTTGGGGAGGGCTCAGGGTGACACCTGTCAATCACCTGTCACAGAGATAAAACTAATCCCCCAGCGTGTCACAAAGCCTAGGCTATATAGAATATTACGCTGAAGAGATGTCTTCTTTTCCTCTCTTATCACTCTCTCATTTACCCGTTCTCTAGTTTTCTCTATGTATCTCTCTGTCTCTTGATTTGCGATTTTTCTCTCTGTCTCTATTTCTATTACTTTTTCCTTTCTTTCCGTCTGTCACTCTCTGTATACGTCTCTCTGTCCCTCGCTTTCAGTCTCTCTGTGACTCTCTCCTCGTCTTACTATCTCTATGCTCTCTGTTCTCTAAACAGAAAAGCTCAGAGGCATTGAGAATCCCATTTATAACCTCTGTTATCCTACTGACCCAAGACCTGTGTTGATAGTCACTGCTCATAGAGTCCAATGCCATGTTTAGATTGGTATTACTGTTGGTGTGTGTATACCACCAAAATGACCATGTACCAATGGATGCTTTGTAAGCAGAAGAGAAAATTGCAGTTATATTGTAATGTTCAACCATGTGGAGAAAACATACATAATGATTAGATTCCACAATGTTTGGTCAGACAGGAGCACGTTCTATATTCACAATGACATCCCCATATAATACCACATACCCAGACGTCATGTGACCAAACCTGCCGTTGAAATCCAAAAGATAATTAATCAAAGTTATACAAGCAATTTGTTTGATTCTGAACTGAAACAATGGGATAGATTTTACTTCATAAGTGTGAAGTTATTTCCCTCCCCATCTCTTTTCCTTCTCTCTTCCTGGATTTGCTGGAGCATTTATCAAATCAATTACCTCTGATGGGAGTCTTTCTCACAGGCAGTGAGGTGTCTGTCCGCTGATTCATCCTGTCGCTGTGATGGATAGGGTGTGTGTGTGTGTGTGTGTGTGTGTGTGGGTGTGTGTGTTCCTCAGCGCCTTGCCCTGCACAATACCTGAGCGCAGACCGTCTAGAGAGGAGGGCCACAGATCCCCTTCAAAATTATACGTTTGTTCAAGTCCCTAAAACGTTGATTCATGCCACTAGGGTGCCATGTGTAGAGCAGTTACTATCAGGTAGGCTGGAGGTTAGCTAAGGTGTTGTGTATCTGGTATGGTGGATTGGATTAAAACACAGACTCTGCTCTATTTAATCCCATTACTAGAGTCAGACAAGTCTCCTTGTTTTATGATTGAAGCCAAAACTTAACTTTAACCATTTACCAAACCTTAACACTTGCTTTAAACTTTTTCTGACTGTTATTTTACCACTGCCAGCCTGGGACAGAACAACTGATTTTTCACTTTGCCAGTTTGGAGATTTGATCTAGCAAAGTTGCAGATCAGATGCTTTAAACACTATGCTTAAGCATGACACCCTTGGACATTTGCCCACCTGTAGAAATGTTGGATAATGAAAGGAATAGAAAACGTCTTAGTTTGAAGTGGATTTGTGGTGTCCTGTTGCTGTTAGACCTCACAAGCCATTACTTTGAACATTAATGTCTCTAACAGCCCAGACTTCACAGGGGCACAAACACACACACACACACACACACACACACAACAACAAATACTGCTCCAGAAAAATTGCTTTACAGCGCTACTGACAGGTGCTCATGATCTACCTCAGAAATGTGTGTGTTTGGGTGTGTGTGTGCGCGTGCGTGCGTGCGTGCGTGTGTGTGTGTGTGTGGGCGGACATGGTATAGTACAGCGTTAGTGTTCTGTGGATGATGGACAGCCATCCCGTCTGTCACACAGAATCCCCCCAGTACTATGCTGGGAAAAAACAGCTTTTCAGAAAATGCGTTTGCCATTTAAATCACTCTGAAAATATACATCGGTCAAGGCACTGGTAAAGGAAATACAGACTTTCAGTTCCTCCCTGAACACACCACCGTCTGTGTAACACTTCAAAGAGTTAAGTTCATGGCTCAGGCAAGTGAGTTAATTTACACCTGGACCGGAGGTAATTTAATGCTGGCTGCTGCACGTCTCCAATATTCAGTATAAATGTATCTATTAATGTTTATGACAAAACCCAGGAGAGCAAACATAGAGAAACGTGTGGTTGTGTTTCCCTGTTGTGTGGGGCCAATATTGAGCTCTCCATTTCATTGTGTGATGAGTGACGGGACGGTGTGTGTGTGTGTGTGTGTGTGTGTGTGTGTGTGTGTGTGTGTGTGTGTGCGCGCGACAGAACTGAAATGTAACAGCAAATGACCTGTCATTCTGTGAAAAGCGTCCGTATCTCCCAGCATGCAGAGACATACCCCCCCTTCACTAGACCCCTGCTGCGCTTGCCACTATTAACTCAAACGTATCTGCATAAATCTGCCATAAACCATAATATCTATCAGCAGCAGAAATGTTTTAGTCCTGTTTCAGTAGCTTACAATAATGTTTTCTAATATTTTTTAATGAAGGCTGTTTTATATTCATTGTATTACACATTAAGTAGACAAGCTCAGGGTTTTTCGCTTCAGGGAGATACATCCGATATTGTCATTCATCCCATCGTACCCCAAGCCTGCAGATGACCTAGTACGCGTTAACATCCCGCAACTCCATTCGCTTCATATTATGTCTGTAGAGAGACACATGAGACCAATGGGAGAGCAAAGTCTTCATGCTTTGGTAAAATGTGAGCAACCGGCGTTGTGGGAAGGTCTAAAATAAATTCCATAATCCTCTGTTTTAATAGCCTCCCTTTCTTCGTCCCTACACAATATCAATGGACGGACTGAAACCAGCAGCTTACAGTTACTGGAACGGAGCTGAGTGAATGCAGTCAAGTTACATTCGGAAATTGACACAAGCAGAACGTCAGTGTTAATACTCCAACATGGCCGACGCAGAGCCATTGGCTGGGTATAAATCAGCTTCATTCTGTGAGCACGCAGGATGGACAAGCTGCCACACCAGCAGGATAAGAATGGGAGCTAACAATGGCCAGACTCATCCATGACAGAATGAAAAAGAGGAAAAAGGGAGAGAAATACAGAAGGGAAAGATTAAGAGAGGGAAAGACAAAGGGCAGAGATTGAGAAAGGGAGAAAAAGACTGGGGTATATTCTGCAAGAAACTGAGATAAGAGGGTTGAGAGTGGTCTCATTTGACTGGAGACCACTATAGGGAAGCTCTGTTTGGTTACTGGAGGGAAGCTCTATCTGGTTACTGGAGGGAAGCTCTATCTGGTCACTGGAGGGAAGCTCTATCTGGTTACTGGAGAGAAGCTATCTGGTTACTGGTTACTGGAGAGAAGCTCTTACTGGTACTGGAGAGAAGCCCTATCTGGTTACTGGAGAGAAGCCATATCTGGTTTCTGGAGGGAAGCTCTATCTGGTTACTGGATGGAAGCTGTGTCTGGTTTCGAATGGAAGCTCTATCTGGTCACTGGAGGGAAGGTCTTTCTGGTCACTGGAGGGAAGCTCTATCTGGTCACTGGAGGGAAGCTCTATCTGGTCACTGGAGGGAAGCTCTATCTGGTTACTGGATGGAAGCTGTGTCTGGTTCGAATGGAAGCTCTATCTGGTCACTGGAGGGAAGCTCTATCTGGTCACTGGAGGGAAGCTCTATCTTGTCACTGGAGGGAAGATGTGTCTGGTTTCAAATGGAAGCTCATCTGATTACTGCAGGGAAGCTCTATCTGGTCACAGGAAATAAATATTGAATTTAGTTCAGGGATTTTGGTGTGAATTCTGTTTTTCAATTTAATGTATAATTTTAATGTATCCATTTATTAGAATGCAGTTATTTATTTAAAATATTGCCCAATGAAGGTGTATGTGTCTTAGTTGTATATATAGTATACACTGCATGCATCTGCCTATATGAATAAATGCATATAAAGGGGTGGGAACAAGGTTGCAACTACCAGACACTGGGTCCAGGCCCACCTGTGCTCAGCTGTGCTGTCTAGACAATGTCTCATTGCCTATTCATTCCATTTATTGTCACATTCTTTTGCATAATTCAACAAGCGTGTCAAGAGAAGAACATTACAATCAAAATTATTGGCTGCAGTTTACACCTACCGAGACATACTTCACATCGTCTTGAGATCGGACTTAATGTCCATTTTCAAATCGACATTAAATGTTGCTTTCATCTTTCATTAAAAAACAGTATATGAATTGCTGAGTTATAATTTTCTTTACTAAAAGTCAACAGTCATTCACAGAAAGTCTTATTTTCTTTTTGGTAATGTAAGTGTCCTGAGTATGTCAAAGCCAAACCCAGAAATCACCTTTAGATACAAAAGGTGTATCCATTCGGCTTTTACCAAGGTGAGTTTGACAGGTCATTAAAATTGTTTCTGCGGTTGTTATGTTAACAGGAAAAAACTAATGGTACAAGCGAGTGTGGAAAAGAGTCAAATGTAAAGTAAAATGAAAGCAATCAATCCGGCGAGTTTGAAATGGGAAGTGGATTATTGACCTCTCAGACGAAGGAACTGGATGACTGAGGAGATCCCCAGATGGACAGGGCTTGCACATTGCTAATCACATCAGCTGTCCTTCTCCATTACGTATCTTCTCAACTCGAGCGTCGTAGGTACAGCACTCAATACAGTCACTGGTGAATCGGGAGCCCACTCTGCTACAGCGAGAAATCAAATTGGACTCATCAGAAGGGAGGTGTGTCTTCCAGTTTTGTGGGGCGAGCTGAAGAGCAGGGAAATACGGAGCACCATCTTAATACTGTTCAGTGTAGGTGCTCCTCTATTCAGGTGAGATTCTGCCCAGAAAATTGTGTTCCTCGGCTGGATAAAGACTCAGTGAGTTGACCCTCCCCATAACCATTGTACAGACCTGATAACAACCGCATAGCAAAACCATTTAAGGTTAAATCTAGCATTTAAAATCCACTTTCATTTGTAATACTGCCACTGCATTCCCTCCACAGCCTGTAAATGTAAGTCGTTCTGAATTAATCTTCCCTCCTCTCTCTTACGCTGTGTACGCCTCCGTCCTCTCTCCATCTCTCTCTCGCCCCTCTCTCTATCTGTCTCTCTCTTTCTCTCACTCTACCTCACTATCTGTCCCTCTCTACCACTCTCTCTACCTCTCTCTCTAGCTCTCTGGCTGTATCACACCATGGCGATGTAAGCTGCTCTTTCCCAGCCTAGTCAGCAGACTGGAGCTCTCTGTGGCCAGCCAATGTTGTGCTCCATCATAAGAATTGGATCCTACTATTTACAACTAAATGACGAGGATGCAATAATGTAACTACATACTAAATGGCTCGTATGATTGGACGTTGGTTTGTCTCCAAAGCCAAATACGGTATAGAAACAAGATCGAGATCTCACTTCAGTTTAAAACATTTGTCCTGGGGGGAGCATATATTGTATATAATACAACTGTCCGTGGTGATGGGATATTAAAGTATTTTGTCCTGGGGGAACATATTGTATATAATACAACTGTCCGTGGTGATGGGATATTAAAGTATTTTGTCCTGGGGGGAACATATTGTATATAATACAACTGTCCGTGGTGATGGGATATTAAAGTATTTTGTCCTGGGGGGAACATATTGTATATAATACAACTGTCCGTGGTGATGGGATATTAAAGTATTTTGTCCCGGGGGGAACACATATTGTATATTATACAACGGTCCGTGGTGATAGGATTATTAAAGTATTTTGTCCCGGGGGGAACATATATTGTATATAATGCAACCGTCCGTGGTGATGGGATATTAAAGTATTTTGTCCTGAGGGGAACAAATATTGTCTATAATACAACGGTCCTTAGTGATGGGATATTTAAGTATTTTCGGTGAGCTGGCTGCGTTCACATACAAGATACAAGATCAATGCACTCTGCCCTGTAATTATATAACTCCGGAAACCATTTTGACCACTGCACCTTTTTCTTTCCTTTCCAAAATAGTTGAAAAGGAAGATTTTGAGTGAGGAACAGAAGGGATAA
Organism: Esox niger; assembly: GCA_016801105.1. NCBI lineage: Eukaryota > Metazoa > Chordata > Actinopteri > Esociformes > Esocidae > Esox > Esox niger. The sequence continues at coordinate 15,416 of JACXGJ010002273.1, read as the reverse complement.
AATTAAGAGACCACTGCAAATTTAACACTTTTGTTCCTCACTCAACACTTTCCTTTTCAACGTTTTTGGAAAAGAAAGAAAAAGGTGCAGTTTTTTCCTTATTTTGTGTGAGTGTCTGTGCGCATCCATTTGTAAAACTGTGTGAATTTCAATGTCTATAGCATTCTTCCTTGTGTGATTAATGGTGCACATTGCCTGTCCAAAAAGCAGTACTGAAGGATGAAGACAATTTCAAATGGAAGTGTGTGTGTCTGTCCCCGTGTGTCTGTGTTTGGGTCTATCTATCTGTATGTGTGTATGTGTGTGTGTGTTTGCGTGTGTGGTTGAATGATTTTACGTAGACACAGTCTTATACAAATGTTCTCTGATGAAACTGGACAATGGGCTACGTTTCAGCATAGACAAAGAGTGCCTGAACAGCCTTTTGTTCAACTGGCTGATCTAGAATCAAGCAATGACGAAATTGCTAAATCAGGAACAAGTACAGACTGACAAATTGGTTTTAGCCTCAATGGACAACCCTCCCTTCGGTTCACTGTCAACCTTTTTTTCATGTCAACATTCTAAGTCAAACTAAATGTCATAGATGTTATAAGAAGAACAATAGGTTGGTTATTTTCATGAAGGTGTAAGGCGACTAACATATAACATAAAAATAATATATTTGAATGAATCATTACAGCATTTACAGTAGTTCCTGCCACCCCAAGCTATAATGTGAAGCCAAAATAATTACGGGAACAAAGAATTTCAAGAGTTGCAGGGGCCTTTATTACGATATGTTTTTTGTGGGGAGCTGCCTGCATTTTGGCTGTAAAGTGGCTGTAACAGCATTGTCTGCTTTGTATTTCTGCACTGTGGTGGTCTCTTGTCTCTGTGTCATGCCTCTTCGTTATGCCCCTCTGAATGGCACATGATAAACTCATGGTGCTCATGGCCCAAACTTTCTTTTTTGTCTTGCATTGCTAAAATTAGGGTTTTGTTGTTACTCTTTAGCAACGTTATGGAGAACAGCTGTGTTCTGGTGTTTGTTTATTGTGCAGAGGGATTGAGCCTCTCGTTTCTTTGCGTGCTACGCATTTGTGAATTGTCCCATGGAGAAAACTCTCCCCTTGACCAAAGGTTCCACGAGTCCCACCGACAGGTCTTCATCTGACACATCCCATGTGACCTCCTCAGTGCACATCCACTTCTGGTCTTGTCATTGTACTACCTGTAGACCAGGTAGACCAGGTAGACCTGGTAAACCAGCTTGGATTCTGTGTGACGCCACATATCATTTTGAGATGACTCATTACTCCAATGACTTCATCCAATATTGGTGGATTCACACGTAGATGTGTAAAGCTGGAGTCCCCCTTTATACAATCTCCTCAGGCCAGACAACAGAAGCTCACAGTCATACATCAGTATTCGAAGTTTGTAGGGTTGGAAATCACCGGCTATAAGGGAAAAATAAAACAAGTAGAATTTATGGTTAATGGTAAAGTTCTGGATGAGGCATTACTAAGTTCATGGTTAAGGTTAGGGTTAGGTACTGATGGTACCATTTGAAATGCAATTCATTTGAAATGGTTCATGGTTACAGATTGAGGAGTGCTTAAAACAAACTAACAGAAGTGGCTTCCTTGAACAGATGATCCATGAGGGGTTTGTCAACAGTGGTAAACAAGCTGGTCGTTCAGTTGTCAGCCAACTTGCACAGGTCACACTTTTCAAAAAATCCTTGCCGACCCCATTGTCTGACAGACAGCCTCTGGGGTCACTGACTGTAAGACAAAGTTTGAAGACAGTCAAGAGTGATCCACACAGCTTGAGCGAAGGGAGGGTTTTGTCACCCGGTTGCAGATGAGCAGGTTTTGCACGGACGGACAGATCACTCTCCCTTCAAGCCTCCATACTGGAACCTCCCTGTCCGAACTTCTGTGGAGCTGCTGATTCAGTCTTGTTCGAGATTAAGTTAATCAAAATAAGGAGGAGTATTTTGACTGAGCGATTCATCTCTTTTAACTGGTAATCCGTTGCAGTCCTCCAAGTGCGTTAGGATACCTTATAAGCATCCAAAATTAGGGTGGTTAATTTAAATGAAAACAGACAGGCTTGAATGGATGATTTTCCACCAATTTCACAGGAAACAAATACAAAACCCGACAAACTATGCTTATTAAGTTACTGAAAATAACAAAAAGACATTCCCAAAGAATTCTGAATCTATTTACTAAATGTACTGGATGTACTAGGCTGACTCTCTGGTGCTATGGCTGCCAGAGGACATTACAAAACATCACCATCCTGACATCAAGTAGACACACTGAAGACCTCAGTGAGCTGGCTGCCCCTAAAATGCTTACAATTGTGTCTATTCTGTGCAAAACCATAGAATCACAATGTATCTCGTCCTTAGTCTGCAGTAACTTGTTATGGGCTACTTCACCAGTAACGTCATTACTGCGTGACTCTTTCTGGGGAATCTGTGCGTGCACGTACACGTGGCCACTTCTTGCTTGGGCACACCCATGTGGTTCTCATGGGGAAAGGTCCAATATCTGCAGCCCGTGCAGAAGGCTAACCTATTCTAACCCACGGCTGTTTCATTTACCATTGGCAGATGGGAGGGTTTAGCGCTCAAAGGCAACACGACTGCAGCTTTGATGCACTAGTGACGCTCGTCTGCTACTCGTCCAGTTCAAACACCATATTAGGTACAACGTGTAATAGAGAATCAGAGAATAAATGAGTTGCAGATAAGGGAACGCAGCAGCTCGTTGCTCTTTTTAACATGAGAGAAGATGTGGCATGAAATGAAATGCAGGGCGTCGTGTTCAATCTGTCCTCTCCAGAACCGTCGGTCTCTGATTTTCACGTGAACACGGTGGAGGATAAGAGCCAAGGCCTACCAGGTCTACTCTACTGTCTGATGTTCCAATGAGCTGCCTGAAGAGAGATAGGGATGCATTCGGCAAAGTATGACATGTCCTGGAAATACGCACGCGCACACACACGGGCAGTCAGGATAGCTGCTGTTCAGTTAACATTGACCCCACCGTACATTAGCTTGAATATGTGAACGTGTGTGTTTGTGTGACCGTGGTCTCCTTATCTGTCAGGATGAGCCTCTAAACTAAATCCCTTAAAGCCAGTTCCAGTGGCAGCGCTAAGATTCTCGCCTAGTGTTTGGCAGACCTGTCTACTTTATTGAACTGAAAATTAGCTTCAATCACAAGTTCTGCCTGTTTGTCGTGTTTAAGCTGCGTACGCTAGCCAGATCGCCTAGAATAGAATGTTATTTGGCTGAATTTAATTGTTTGGCAGCTTCAGGTCCTAGCGCTTACATTTCTGACATCTGAGTGATAACATTTTGGTTAGTACTACAGCATTTCTGTGATTTTCTTAAGAATTGATCTTAATAGGTCTTCTTGTTTTTTATATTCTTGCTAATTTACAATACTGGCAAATATAATAATAGTGTTTGATAGAAATGTGCTGTACGGCAATTTATCAACAATGAATTAACACCAGGGTTTCGAGCATTGGTTAATTTTACAGTATTGACAGTACAATCAAATATCAATCAAATGTGGACCTTGATCTTATGTATTTGCCGATGGGATTTGCCTTAAGGGGCTTTTATTGACCCCTCTTCTTTTCTTCCCCTACTCTCTCCTCCCCCCTTCTGTATCCCTCTGTGCCGTGTCACCCCCTGACCAAAAATCAATGGAAGAAAGTTACAAACTAAAAGCCATTTATAAAATGCAATTACAGACCCCCAATACAGGAGAACTGAAGGGATCCTATGTCTGTCTGTCTTTCTGCGCACGTGTCTCTTCCAGTTGAGTTATTTGTGTCCTCAAGCACTAAATCATATTGATTGGAACTTGTCATGGATTTGAAATGAGGTCAACTGGGGTCATTGGAAGCAGAAATGGCAGTTTATTGGCTTATAGGTATAATTTGATTTCCAACTATGACTGGTCTGTGCATAAGTATGTAGTAAATCTCCCTAAAGTGGAGAGTTTCTGTCTCTCTTTCGGTCTCTGTTTTTTGTCTCTCTTTCTGTTTTCTCTCTCTCCATCTCTTTGTTTCTCTCCCTGTCTTTCTGTTGCTATCTGTCTCTCCCTGTCTCTCTGTTTCTCTTTGACTCTCCATCTCTCTGTTTCTTTCCTTGTCTCTCGTTTCTCTTCATCTCTCTGTTTCTTTCCCTGTCTCTCTGTTTCTCTCCCAGTTTCTGTTTCTCTTTCTGTCTCTCTGTTTCTCTCTCTCCTATATCCACCATCATAGAAGATATAAAGGTTTTCATAGTCCAGGGTCTGAGATGGATATTGCAAAATCAAAATTCTTTGGACAATTTTCTTGTGGATTTCGATGTGTGCTTGGGTTTATTGTCCTGCTGGAAGATTCTCTTGTTAGCAGGTATTAGCCTCGCGACAGAGGCACCGCGATGTTTAGTTAGAATGCATCTTTCAGCAAAACAACAATTCCAAGCAAATTATAATTAGATCCCGTTTCCCATTCATAGAAGCAGTCAAAATGATCTGAGATCCATCCAGCTGTGTTCTGGAACTGATACAACAAATTCAGAGAAAGGCTCACTGCTGGTTTTCTTCCTGGTATTCCTCGCAAGGAGATGTTTTGAGAACCGAGTGTGTGTACACATATTTGATGCCTATCTTTTTAAACCTACAACATATAGTAATTGTTTCTCAATTTTGTCAAACGTTGTCACTTCACGGTGGGGGATTCATGTGCTTCCTTTCTGCAGACAGGTCAGTGTCCTCTCTGCCTTTAAGAAAGATTCAACAATGGCGCGTCATATATTTATTTCCCCTGTCTACCTTTAAGTTCAGTGACAAATTATCTGCCTTGCTCTCTTTCAATTCTGTGCGCATTGTAGAATGCTCTTTTTTCCAAGTGCTTTGGCAATGCCGTTATGTTTCTGAAAGGTCAGCTGAATGTGCAGTTGTAGTAGGATACACTTCAGGTCCGCCTCTCCTCCTGGGACTAGCATGTTGCGTGGACTACTGTGTACATCATACTGCTTTTCTACTTCTGTGTTCATGACTGTCTGCCCCCAGTGTGTGTGTCTATGCAAGCACTGGTGTCAGACAGGGTCGCTATAAGCTGTTGAATAGGCTTTTCTTTCACTGAAAGGCGAGTTTCTTTGTGAATCACGGACCTCATGCCTATTTGGTGCAGTGCTTTTGTCAGTACAGGAACGACAGAAATGTAAGACATTGTCTTATTATCAGGCTAGTTCCAGTCTAACCCATTTTTGCCCAGTTAAATTAAAAATGTAAATAATCTACACTCAATGTCATATAGGACGAGATCATTAACCACCATTTAGCATTATGCTAATCAACACATTAATTGTGTTAGATATCGTTGCTCTACACTCTTCCTGTGACAGAATCAATTGTTAATTTACATTTAGCTAATGAAATTAATTTTGATACGTGTGTGTTTGCATAATTCGAAACATGATTAAATGACTCATTACATTGTTTTATCCCGGTATCGGGGACTCTCTTAAACAGATCATTATAAATTAGGCAGCTAATACCAGTTTAATACCATAAACCATTATGAATTACCTATATACCATACATTCATTTTTGTTCAGTGAATAATTTTATGTGCTTATGAAACCCAGCGTGCATAAAAAATGCAAATATTACGAATTCTGACAGAGGAGAAGTTCGCACTTTGGACACATTTAGGGAGTTGGTGGTGGCAGTGATGGGGTGAGGACAGAAGAGAGTAGAGAGTGGGTAAGACATTGCTGCTCTCCTTACTTTACAAACTGAAAATCTCATTAAGTGTGACACTGAAGATTAGTTGAGAGGGACCAAAGTGGAGAGAGAAGGAACTCACAAAGGGCTGCCTGTTCTGTGCTGCCAGCGAGTGGAGGAAGGAGGAGATTTTAGCTTTGTTTGCCTTCATTAATTCTGCATTGGAACGAGCAGCTCTGAGGGAAAACGCTCAGAGTCACTGATCAGTAGAGGCTAGGAGGATATGACAGGTGAACAGGTGCCCTCTCTTTCCTCAGAGTGAACGCTCTCCCCCCTTTAGCTCTCCTCCTCAGGTCTTTAATTGGGGTGAATTCTGCACCAGGCCATCTGCTTGATGACAACATAAACACAGCTTTGATTTATGAAGCCTCAGGAGGCACTAGACTGAGGATTCTAGAACAGAAGCCAGCCTCTCTGTCTGAACATATGAATCATAATTCGGAAACAAACTAATACCTTATTCTGACTGGGTGGTATAACGCTCTGTAAGTCAATGGTACTATAAGACAACTCTGTAATTGGCCTACTTGGTTATCCACTGTGGTACTGCATGTTGCTCTGGGTCACTCAGCAGATCAGCCTCTGAAACTTCAAGGTATGACATCATGAAAATTTCATTGGTTAAAAAGGTTTAATATGAGCTATGATGGGATCAATTAAGTGTGGAAAAACTGGCCTTGAGGAGGATGAAAACCTGTCAGACTGCAGAGATCTTTTTGCTCTAATGGTTCATATGAATTACATTTTAAAGCTTGACTAACAAAGGAGTTTCTTAAACACGGACCAGACTAAGCAAATGATTGGACAATAAAACTGAAAAGGCTGAGCTTGCTCCTCAACTGTCTACTGTAGCTAAAACTTTACTCACGGTCTCCCGTGTCAGTGATTTGGTCTATTGATTCATTACAGTTAATCATTTTGGATTCGAAAGGTTTTGGTCGACTATACAGCCCAAGTTTGACCCAAACAAACCAAGACTGGTGTGTTATCACGCTTTTTACAAAAGTGGAGAGCGATTTCCATTCCATCTGATTGGTGCAGGGATGCACAGGGCTTGCCATGGAGAGGATTCATAATTTGGCCCCTCTTTTAAATGCTTTGCGTTCCCTGGGTGAACGACATGTCTTGCCAGAGGGATTTGTTATTTAATGACTGACACGGATCTGTGGATGGTGGCACTATGACACCCTGATGAAATGTTGCGCGTTCTGTAGGTCCGTCTCCTCACATGGGCCACATGTACACCCGGAATGCCTAAGCGTTCTTGCAGACCAATCTGCATGAAACTTGACATGCTGTATATGGACCAAAGCCTCTTAATGTAGTATATTTCAGTTGTGTGCCTAAAAGATGGTCACTACTGGCCAAGAAACAGTCACACTTGTGTGATCTGGCACCGGGTTGCAAATAAACCAGTCAAGGAAACCGGTACACTCCACTGAGACTCAGCATCTGCAAGAACCTTCATATCGATCACATGGTGGCGCTATAACACGCGTGTGTTTACATCTCCTGTAGAGTAAAATATTGCATACAGGACATTTGCTTTGACAGGTCCTGCTAACCCACCCGATAGCTCAGACACCACTGGCTAACGTCCCACTAAACGTCCTGTCACAGAGACCCGGCATTTAGAAAATGACACTCACTGACCCTGGGTGTGGTGTATTCAAGTGCCAGAAGCACAATACTTAGCGCTTAATTCACGTGATCAATATTGCTTGTCGGGCAGCCTAGAGAAGGCAGATTGACGGCCCAGAGGAGCTGCTTCATCCATGACCCGTCCGTGTCAGGGCAACTGCTGCACGTGTGGTCTTCACTCCGTTTAACCACCATACTAAAATGCCCACACATCGGGACACTAAAACATTTATCAAACTGGCAGATTCCCATCAATCATTAACACCAGTGATCGGCTGGTAGCCCGCTGTGTTTTCTCGTTGTCAATCACACATTTATGGGAGGTTCTCTAAGCAGCTTGATAGTGTTGTTGCCTAAGGAAAAAGGGCCTATGATCAAATGTCACGCAGGAATTGAAACAGAGGCAGTCGATATTATGTAATTAACTCAGAGAGACGCATTGTCTTTTCTGTGGGTGCCCTTTTTATTTTCAAAAACAGTCCCTGGAAAAGTCTGCGCACACCACTGCACTGTGCACGAGCTATCTGTAAATCTATTTTCAATCACCGTGTAATTACTTACGAGAAAAGTCTAGATGTAAACTCTGAAAATGGAATGTTAGAATTCAATCACACTTGAGCCAAACAGTAGGGGAGGAGCTGACAGGGAGTCTGTTGTACGAGCAGGAGGAAAGGTCATGCAGAATTGTGTGTTCTCACAACATTATGTTATGGTTAGAGATCTTATCTGATTTTCACAGGGCTCTACATAGAAATGAAAGAGGAGAAATTCACAGTGTATTTTGCTATTTGAATTATTATTTTATTTTTTGTAGCCACAGAGCTGCGGAAAACAATTTGAGGCAAAATATTGAAAATGTATTTATTTCATGATAAGATATGGGGTTCTTGGGTTTCTCATTTTTCACGCATTTCCCATTTGAAATAGAGGTAGCGAAAACAGTTACATTCCTTTGTTTTCTACTAGACCTACGACAATATGACTAAGGCTGAAAAAATGAAAAGGATATAATATAAACAGAATTGATTGAATATGGTTATAATATTTGTTACTGATATCAACATAAGGCATATCACTGAGTGTACAGTGTGTGTGTGTGTATATATATATGTGTATATATATATATATATATAGCTCTGGAAATATTTTTGAGACCACTGGACATTTTTCTTTCCTTTCCATAAAAGCTGAAAAGGAAAGTTTTGAGTGAGGAACAGAAGCATTACATTTGCAGTGGTCTCTTCATTTTAACCCTTCTGTTCCTGACTGCACATCATAGAATTCTGTATTATCTGCATTTTATGCAGCGTTTCAACATCTTTGGAAATTGTTTACACGTGTATATGTAGCAGACGCTTGAGATTGGTCGAAGCGCCATATCACTGATCACTCTAAAACACATGGACCAGCTGTCCTCCAGTACACTCCAAAACCTTTACTAGGTTTGTCTGCTGTGGGTGATCTTAAGGTCAGTGTCAGGTCTCACCAATGCTGTAGCACTATGCGTTTCTGTCTCATTAACCACTTATCGATGTGCCTGTGATCATTTTACACACACACACACACACACACACACACACACACGCACTCTTACATATTTATCAAACACACATATACACACACACACACACACACACACACACACACACCACACATCACACACACACACACACACGGTAGGAAAGAGTCTGTTTTAATGGTGCATCTAACAGCCTTCTTACAAGACCATTAGGCTGTTCTAGTGCATGGTCACTGATGTCTAGCTCTCCAGCACCGCTGGTTTCAGCCCAAGGCAAGCATAGCTGGTAGTCCCATTAATAATGGCTGTGTTTAATGGCCTGGCCCTGTACTTATAGGAGGACGTGCGAAGATATGATTCTGTTGGTGTGAGCTAACATGCGCTCAGATGTTCTGTACAGTGTCTGAAAAGGTTGGCCCTGCTGCTGTTGATTCAGAGCAAAACTGAGCGTTGTCAGGATATTATAAGACCTACAGCTTCAACAAATGCTCTATTGCCCACAACACAGTTTCCGTCCACCCTATCTGAAAACAAAACACAATTCACTGTGTGATATTTTCTGTGTCTGTAAAAAAAGAACGCAATAAATAACGACGTGAACAGTGTAACGTCTGATATAATAACTGTCATGTCAAAGTAAACTTGTAGTCACACAGGGACATGTTGTCACTCAGGAGACCAGGCAGTTGAATGCAAATGAAGTATTTTAGGATGAAGTTAAGTATGGTGAAAGTATTCAAACCAGAATCCACAGTGACACACCCACCAGCTGAAGCTGATAAAATAAACTGGCTAGATCTTCCAACCTGCTAACTCTCTCTCTCTCTCTTACACACACACACACACAAACAAACACACAATACACACACATTAAGCAACACCCCTGAACCTGACGGAGAAAGACAAAGTTAGAGTAGGGTGAATAATCTCATAATAGTATATTTAATCTGACTCCATCTAATTATGTGAATGCATTTTGTTCATAAGCGTGTTTTTATGGAATCTTGCCAAAAGGAGTGAACCTTACATCATCGACAAACTCAAATAAGCCAGGACATATTTAGCAATTATAAAGAGGATTAGAAGATGAGCTTATTAAAGCGATTAATGCCCCAAAATATTATTATTGTGTATGATGCATCAGTGGTATACAATTCAACTCAAAGCCTGCTTTTACCCAACACAATTGGATTGAAGAATTATTCCCAGAAACAATCTTTACAAGTACAAGGAATGCTGTTGTCTGTTTTGAAAGTAATTTGATAAAGTTAAGCAATAGATTCCGGGGGATGAATACAACAGCCCAGACAAATGGAAGGAAATCTGGTGATGGGAAAACAGCTCACTGGCTTTGTCTGTATTCTGACCATCAACCAGATAACTAAATCTATCAACCTTTTAATGTAAACACAAACCCAGACCATTCAATTGAAATATTAACACATTTAATGCAATCAAACAAGTCTAGACATGGTTGTAAATTAACTAAATTGAACATTTAGTTCATATTTTTATGCTTGGTAGTGTGAGGGATCTCAGATTCCCTGGGAACATCATATTAATAGTAGGTTTCTGTGACCTAGTGATCATTGTGACCTAGTGATCATTGTGACCAGGTATCTGGACAACAGCATTTATTTTATCAGACACCATTTCTTAAATTCTGTTGCCCGCCACTTCTTCAGAATTTGGCTTTCATCTTTATTTAACTATCTTTGGAATCCAACATGCATGGCAATCAACTGGACAAATATTATCCATAATACGTATATCATGCATGCCATACCAGACAATATCTGCAAGTATATTTAGCATGTTTTTTATTTGGACAGATCTTCCAGATTTCTTTTCCATGCAATTCCACCTCTGGTGTGAATCTCATCATTTAGCTAGTTCCAATGGGTTTATAAATCATTATATTTTACTGTAAACTCATCATTAAGCTAGTTCCAATGGGTTTCTAAAACATTATATTTTACTGTAATCTCATCATTAAGCTAGTTCCAATGGGTTTCTAAAACATTATATTTTACTGTAATCTCATCATTAAGCTAGTTCCAATGGGTTTCTAAAACATTATATTCTACTGTAATCTCATCATTAAACTAGTTCCAATGGGTTTATAAAACACTATATTTTACTGTAATCTCATCATTAAACTAGTTCCAATGGGTTAATAAAACATTATATTTTACTGCAATCTCATCATTGAGATAGTTCCAATGGGTTTATAAAACATTACATTTTAATGCAATATCATCATTAAGCTAGTTCCAATGGGTTTATAAAACATTATATTTTACTGTAAGTCACCTAGTATAAGACAGTAATAAAAACTCCATAGTCTACAATGATTGATATGCCCAAAGGGAGCAAGTAGTTCTCTGTAAGTATATTTTGCTATTTTATTTATTTAAAATAAGCTGTTTTGTTTATGTATTTATTAGCCACTTCATGCTACCATCCGTACTCTGCTCATCATTGTCATTGTGAATATTGCCGAGAAATTTCTGACAGCCTCATACCTGTTGCAATTGTAATGTTGTCTATCTCCGATAGTTATGATCATAGTTATTATTCTCGTGAAAACTGTTGCCAGTTGAATGAAATAATTATGAGGGCATAGATTTGGAAACCAATTTTCTGAGGCCATGGATGTGAATACATCAGTGAGAATTCTTCTTCTTGCCCACCAATCAGTGGTGTTCTTAGTCGAGGGGTTGGCTGAATGTCTTCCAGGCTGAGCTCACTGCGTGGACCGGTTACAGATGCGTCATGGAGCCCAACAGTCCGGTGGCCAGGCTGAGGACGTCAGTGGAGGGAAAGGGACTGGGCTGATGTTCTGCCTTTTTTCTCATCAATGAATAATCTAACACAAAACTGTTTTCTGTTCCCAAGAGTAGCATAGGCAACAAACGATTCACTAATACTACTCGATGTAGTGTGTAATTAAACTTACACCAGGTGCATCAAGGTAATCTTAAGTCCCTCACAAGGAGAGTTTCTCATGGTAAATAAAGTCAGAATCAGTCATTTGGTACCAGCCTATTCATAATTGCATTGAAGTGATCACGCAGTTATACTACTTAATATATCTGGAAAAGGGAAGTGAGACTAACTATCCTTGGAGATCTGGCAAAATCAGTCCGGATTGGTCTATTTAATGTAGTTTATATTACACCAATAGTATTTCTATATCAATCAATCAGATTTATTTACAAAAAAAACTTTTTACAACAGCAGTTGTCACAATGTGGTTTTAATAGGGTCCTAACTTTGGAAGAAACTTAGAGAGGAACCAGACTCAAATAATTTGCAGATATTATTTGGGATTCCATTGGGTTAAGTATTATGGTCTATGCTTGTCACTAAGACTCATTCATCCAGGAAATAGGATGACTGTGCATTCTCTTTGAATGTGCACGGGAAATACTGAAATGCATACACATGTGCATGGGAAATACTGAAATGCATACACATGTGCAGTGTTGCAAAGAATGGAGCGAACTGTGAGCATTTTCTCATGAAGGGCCCGTTTCTCATTAGTTTCAGCTGGTCAATCAAAACTGAAGGAGGATTATATATTCTCTCTGACAATACTTTACTCAATTGAAGGTTAACTGTATGTACTGTACCCAGGGTCACTCCTCCTCTGTCCTTCCTTCTTTCCCCATATAGAACTGTCAACTCTCCCTCTCATTTGCTCATCTTTCTCCATCGTCTTTCAAAAGGCCCCTTTTCATTCAATCTATTATAGTTTGCCGGCCTTAATTCTTCTTCTAGAATTACATCTCAGGAAAAGCTTAGCGGCTCCTTTGCCATGGATATGATTGGAAGTTTTTAACTGGAGCTGAGGAGAACGGAGGAAGCTCATCTCTTCCTCGAATCTTTTGTCAACTCCCCGTTTTTCAAAAGAAGACTAAATGAGATGGTTGCATTTGCTCGTTTTCTCATTTTAACCAGCCCATTCTCTACCAGAATATGCCAGGAGGTGCTAATTCTCGAGGTATTATATTACATTTGTACGTGGAAAATGTGGATGTTATACTGCACTGGGGAAAACACAAGTGCCTGTTAACATCTGGTGGGTTTGTGACTTGCTAGGTCATTGTGAGTGTGGATGATGGATGGCTTTCAAGCCAGCAACTTTGGTAACAATTGTACACTTGTTTTATTTTTGTCTTTCCAAACCCAATCACAATTACAGTAAAATTCCGCCCCTTACCGTAACCATTCCGAAAGTATGCCTGAACAGGGATTTCCTTCTTTGCCTCAAGGAGGTGACCTTTAAGAACTATTCATCAGATTCATCAACACTTTGTGCTTTCCTTTCATTTTCGGTTTTCACTTTGCCAAGTTTCTTCGCATTTCATCATGACATTTCTTTTATCCAGATACCTCACAATATATTAATTACTTTTTGGACAGCAGGAGAAGAACATGTTTGAATCCATTCCAATGTTTTGTAGTCTGTGAAGGTGTAGTTAAACTTTTGATTATTATTTTATTTAGGGTATTTGGTTGCATATATTGTGATATGTGATGCTCTTTAGTTGTTTCTTCTTTCAAGGTCTTTTTGCTTTAGCTTGAATATTCAGCGATCCAATTGAAGGGATGTTCAATTGGAAGCAGTCAAGACCTTGACAATTCTTGGCCCTGAAGATCTGTCCAATGAGTTTTGAAGCATTTGCCTGGGCTTTAGCAGACAATACGTTTCAGTTAACAAAGTGATATGTTTCCAATGGCAGCTTTATATACCCAAGCCATAACAGCCCATCCATCTTATTTTACAGATGTGACTGTATGTGCTGCATATTTTTTACGTTATCTGCAATGTTTGGATAAAGTCTCAGGATTGTCCATGTCTCCATTTCTTTAAACAGATCGATACGGTACTTAAAATGTTATTAACCACATAATCAATGTTGAATTTCTAGAAAATCAAAGCACACTAACACATTTTCATAATCCACCAAAAAAATAGTGTGCCATTGGTAAAGGGCAGTAAATATTGGATCAACAGCCTTAGGAGATAGATATTACCACTGTTTTTAAAGAAGCTGTAGAGTATTTCTCTAGTCTCGAGATTTACAGGTTTTCAGGTTTTAGATTTGCAGTCTGTATATCTCTAGACAATTTACAGGTTTGAATGGTCATATGTTTAAAGCAATATACTTTGTTTTGTGTTTGAGCGTCTTGTTATCTGTTCCTTGTTTTGTCTGTACACTGTGTTTTTCTTTTTCTGTTAGTGTTTTAATCATTGAACCTAAACTGTATGTGTTAACATGTATAAGCAGGACCCAGCTGTAAAAGAGACCTTGGTGTCAGTCTTTGTTCCTTGTTGAAATATAGTTTTATTATATAAACAAACAATTTAAAAATCCAAACTTAAAGTGTGCATAAAATTTGTCCAGAAGTTCTTCCTGCCTTTGTGGTGTGATTGGCAAGTATTTAAAGTATTTAAAACTGACTGTAGAGTTGGCTATGAACTAGATCAGGGCTGCACTAGTCCTGCTCCTGGGGAGCTGCCATCCTGTAGGTTCTCTCCAAACCTAATTTTGCACACCTGATTCCAATAATGAGCTGAATGAACAGTCTGGTTATTTACAAATGAGCTCGGACACAAAAAAGTTTTAGGCACCAGTTGTAACCTTTTTGAAAGCATTAAAGCTGTTCTTTACCTGATGACAGATGGGTTAGTTTGCATGGACAATGGTGTTGTCTGCTTTTTACTGGCGTTCCCTATTTGCTATTAGCTGAAGCAGATATTCAACTCCATGCCATCTAAATGGAGCTCAATGCAGTGGGCTATGCTAGGCTGAAGACGTGTTCTGAATATATGCCACTACTTCACACCTACAGTACCACTGAGTAACATCTGAGGATACTTACTCATGTACGTAGTAAAGGCTGCCTACTCAGGAGATGGTTACACGGTAGCCTGTAGTGGAGACAGAAACAGATCCTGTTGTGACCCGGGCAGCAGATAAACTAGCCACTATAGCTAGCACAGTGGTTACACGGTTTCTGATCCAAATAAAACAGAGAGAAGTGAAAGATGGACCTACAAAGCAAAATAGCACAAAATTGACTGTGTGTGTATGTATGAACGAGTGTTTGTGTGTAGGGATGCGTGTGTGTGTATGTATGAACGAGTGTTTGTGTGTAGGGATGCGTGTGTGTGTATGTATGAATGAGTGTGTGTGTGAAAGGGATGCGTGTGTGTGTATGTATGAACGAGTGTTTGTGTGTAGGGATGCGTCTGTGTGTATGTATGAATGAGTGTGTGTGTGTGTGTAGGGATGCGTGTGTGTGTATGTATGAACGAGCGTTTGTGTGTAGGGATGCGTGTGTGTGTATGTATGAATGAGTGTGTGTGTGAAAGGGATGCGTGTGTGTGTGTATGAACGTGTGTGTGTGTAGGGATGCGTGTGTGTGTACGTATGAATGAGTGTGTGTGTGTGTGT